>JAOEGS010006065.1:24505-121454 GCA_025447755.1 Corythornis vintsioides | reverse complement strand
TATTTTCTAGACAAAAATGGTCACTTTAAACCAATCCTAGTAGTCTGCATCCTCTCAACAACAGAGGCCAGAAGAAGGTTCCTTCACTTAACCACACGTTCTTTACATGGTCCTTAACCTAGATTTACTACAAAATTTATCAAGAAAGGAAGCTCTACCTTTCTAAATCACCTCCAAAATTTCACTATTCACACTCCACACATACACTTTATAAACAGCATTGTTTTATAAGGGTTTATATATTTCACACCATCAATTCAGAAGTTTTAATCTCACCATAGGAAATCTGTACAAAATATATATATATATATATCAGTGCTGATAAGATTTCTTTGGTTTAAATTAAGTTCTCAGTGAAAAACAAGTTGGACGTAGAGTTTGGTTTGTGGCATGAGACAGTATAATTGCAAAAATCATAAGGTTTGGGGTTTTTTTTTAATATGTATTTTTAAATCAGAAAAGCTTTCTTATATCATTTTCATAGCAGACAACATTTGTTAGAATTTAAAACAAACCAAAACAGCACAAAATTAAGTTTAACTACACTGAACTAGTCTTACCTTGCATTGAACTATGAGGCAGGAGTCCATCCTCATCCCTTAAGAGAGGGTATCAGAAGAAAGCAAAATTGTGTTCCTTCCTCTTTTCCCTACAGGAGATACTCAACCTGTTATTAAACCCAATAAAATTGCATTTCCTTCACATCCCACCCCAAAATAGCCCTGCACAGTCACAAACCCCAACAGACACAAAACACAGGGCTGACCCAGCCACATCTTTTATGGGGATTAACAAGAAAGGGGCTGATTCAGAACAGAGCTCTGATATTCTACAGTTGTCTTCTTTGGGTCCAGGTGTAGGGAATTAATGAACCTGGCCCCTGCTCAGGCTCTAAGAGGTGTGTGCTGGAGCCCCTGAGATTTTCTTCTGGCTCAAGGGGTTCTTTCTGAAGGGCAGTGGGGTTTCTTTGAGACCATTCTTAGGTTGGATCACTAGGCTCCTTGTGTGCTTTCAGGATTTCTAGAAGGCTGTTCTTACTTTACCCATAGAAGTTTTCTATCTACATAGAGCAGAAGGGAGGAAAAGTAAAGAATCAAATGTCTTCTCTCCAAATGTATCCAGAATTATTGAACCAGAAGGAAGGGAATTTGCAGAGAAGGCTTTGGCACAAGTTTTTACTAAAGCTGGGAAAATGCTTACAGAAGAAAACAGCAGGAAGGGGTGATATAGAACAAGAGAGTGAATTTGGCCAATGCAGTGCAGAGATAAGGGGGGATTTCACCTTAGGCTGAATTCTCTAAAGCAAAAATCATGTGAGATCACCCTGCTTCATTTAGATTAGGAAATTTAGGGTGTTTAAAAAAAGCTCAACAAAAAAGTTTTGTTTTACCATCGTGGACCTCTAGTGGGAAGACTTTAGAGAATCTCAAACTCCTGTAGCTGTTTTTAAAGGCATTTGCAGAAAAGCACTGGAAATGCCCTGTGCTCTTCATTCAGAACTGGGGGAAAAAAAAGGGGTTAACCTGATCCTAAGGGTTTTCTTTCCATATGCACTACTGAATATGGCAAACAGACCCTGGGAGCAGACAGACTAGGGGACACAAATAAACCCAGTTTCTGTTGCTGTAGTTTTAGACCCATGTTGCCATGAAAAAAACATCTAAGGATTTAAGAATAATGTTCAGTTGGTTTCATGGTCTGAGCAACACATGCCTGTGAGACTCCAATGTCAGCAATGTAAACCAAGCATGTAAACCAAGCACAGTAGAGCTGCACTGTGCCAAGCACCTATCTTCTGGTGCCACTGTCTCAGAGACTGCCAGATTTCTTCCAAAATAATTCATTGTTTGGCTGCATAAAGTAATATCTGTGTGGCTTTTCCTAGTAGCAAAATAAAGTTGGAGCCTTGACCTACTGACAGTTTTTTGGGGGAGTCTTATTTAATGAAGTACCTAAAGACACTGAATTCTGGGTGCACTGTATGAATGAGAAAGACATTGTATTCAAAACCATCTTCTTGTGATATTTTGACACTATCAGACCTAGTTTTGTTTGCTTCAGGGCAAAAATGTGCACAATCAGATGACAGAGATATTTCCAAGTCAGTAGCACATCCCACTGGATCTTTCTAGTGCTCTGCAGCCAGCCCCACTGTCCCCTCCTTTTTACTTACTTTTCTATTAGCATCAAGATGTCTCTAAATTCTCCTCCCAGACAAATCACTGCTCTTCAAATGCAGACATTTCAGGCTGCAATAGAAACAATGCAGCATTCAGGATTGTCTCTGTAGGAAAGAAGAGCATTTTCTTTAACATGGCAAGTGAAGAGGTGTACCCTGGATTTCAGAAAGGCTTCTCTCCTGCTATGCAATGGTGGCATCTGAACTATTGCAGAACTAAAACGGGTCACTTCTCTTTAACCAGCTAAATTTGGAGGTGGCCTGAGAATGCTAACAAAGGAGGACAGTTCCCATCAACTGTTCTTTAATTATAGATCTGCTTGTTCACCTTCCCAAATCTCTCAAACCTTCCCAAAGGAAACTGGAGACATTTGAACTTCAGCTCCACTGCAAACTTCAAAGGACTATTTAAGGTAGTTAAATAAATAAAAAATCAATCAATTCCATACATTTTCTCCCTATGCAAAGCATTTCACCACTGAAAATCCAAGAAAGAAGAACACAGATCTTCTTTAACAGAAGGGGAAGCTGATACACAAACTAAAGAACTGCTGCCTTGTTGGAGCTGTTCAGTTTTGTTATATTCTTTAGGTCTCACAGGGGTATAAATTTCCCAAATTTCCTAAGGGAATTATACATATTTTTGCTCTCTTTCTCCCTCTGCTCTGATAATTCATGCCACTGAAATAAACCTTCCCAACATCAGGCTTATGGGCAGTGCTCTCATCTGAGGAACAACACATCCAAAAAGCAAGGCACCTTTTGCTTATAGATAAATAACTATTTTATTCAGCTGTGCCCCTGACCTGTGTACTGCACACACAAAAAACATCAGCATGCAGAGCTGGGGCAAAGCCCAGGCTGCTCAGCTGGACCACTGTGGCAAAGCTTGAAGCCCAAACCCTGCAGCAGCCTCTTGCCTGTACAGTCTGATAGGCTTGTGAAGTTATCAGTTGTATCAGATATAAATCAATGATAGATATAATGAAGAATTTTTTATCAAGATGCCTTTAGATTAGTGGGAGTTCATGCACTTCACCCCACCATACGTTGTTTCATTTGTTCATGTATTTTACTGGTAAATGATCCTTCTGTACTGACCAGTAGAAAGATGCTATATTTATTAGCAATAAAAATAGTTTGCATTCCAAAAAGAGGAAAAGAAGAGCTGTCAGGAAGGTCTTTCTGTGCACAGGTTTTTGTTTTGAGAAGACAGACTCACAGCAGCTCCTATCAAGATCTTTTTGGCAGACTGACGTGCTGATCTCACAAACATTTGGTTCTTAGAAAGCAATTCTGCACATAAACATTCCTGACTGAATGTCATGTCAGAAACAGCATGTTTCTGGTAGCATTTCAATTCTAGGAGTATACAAATATGTATAATCTTGTTTGTTTTGTGCTCAAAGATGGAATTCTATTTGCTCTATGTCTATGACAGTAATTTCATGATGACTAAGAAAGGTTTGGTTTCATTTGTCTGTGGTTTTGGAAAGGTATATTGTACATTACTCCCTTTTAGCTCTCTCCCTCAGTTTTTGAGACCAGAAAAAAAATATTGCTCATTTTTAATTCATTGATTATGTGTTTTCTGAGGAATAGTCCATATAACTATTCAATCCATGTACATATAATTAGGACAAATCTTGTGCTTGCTGTCAAATACAGGTAAGCACTAAGATTCAAAGTTTTTATTGTCATCATTAACAAGTTTATTTTCTGAGCTTATCATTTAGGTCTGAGAGGGAGATTCAGGCCATCAATGCACAGGGGTGGCAGAGAGACCAGGGGAAAGGTTTTTGCTGGAACTCAAAATAATTTTCAATGGAACTGAATTGCCCTGCCTGGATACAACTTTAAATATATTTACTCTGAGCTCATATTTACTGATAAGGCTGTAAATCAAATATTTGATTATGAATATCAATGTGTTATAACAGCTTTGTTGTCTAGATTTTTTTTCAGCCTGAAGTGTTCTGGATGGGACTAAAGCTTCTGAAAGCTGGGGGGAGTAACCACATCCTTGTCTCAGACAATTAGAAGAAACAGTTAAGCCTTGTCAGCTGAAGAGTTGAACTAATACCAGCCCCATTCCTAAACCAGGTCCATGCAGCCACCCAAAGTAAAGGCACGTGTGGTCAAAAGGATTTCTTTGCCTATTGTTTTGCAGAGGGTTGTACATCTGTGAAGAAAAGTAGAGAAGAAAGAGGAAACATCAGGAAGTAAATCCAAAAGGCTCACTTAAAACAGAGAGGGTTTGTGGCTAGGTATTGCTATTAACAAGTGTGAACAAAGTCCCTTCTACCATTATTTTTAATCTTGTGGTGACTGAGGAAAGGAGAATTTATACATTATTTGCAAATAAATAAGATTGCTTTGAGAAATGCCACTAGTCTCTCTCCTAAATGCTGAGGGTACAAGTGTAAAGCAGTTTCCAAAGGCTCTGCAGATCCATTGCTGTGGATGTGCACTATGTGCTGATGCAGATGTGACCACAGAATGCTGATGATGACCCTGAAATGGGCTCTGGACCACAGAAGAAAAAAAAAAAAAAAGAAAATTGACATGGTATAAAACCAAAAAGCTGCAGCAGATGAGCTCTTTCCCAGGTCTGGCTTCTCTGAATGACTCTATGATCTTTGGTTTGTGAGGAATTTATGGTTCCCAGTGAGTACATGAAGTTTGCAGAAACTCTACAATCCAAAAGAGGTGAAGTCTACACCTTCCTCAAAAAACCAACAGTAACAACAAAAATCTGTTTATAGCCTGTGCAATGGAAAGTTATAAAATCACTCAAGCAACTTTTACAAGAGAAGACACATCTTGACTTCATAATCCTCAGGAGAAAGTAAGAAAGAAACAGTAACTCAAGTCCACTGCCTCCTGAATGTTATTCTGTAAGGTTCTGGTCCAAATGAATGTGATAAAGGATACAAAAGGGATCAATATAATGAGCAGCATTTCAACCTATCAGTATCTGGGAACTGTGGAATTCAAGGTTGTTAAAAGAATATTAAGTCATTAATGCCTGTAATGAAAAATATTTCAGCAAGAACATTAATATTTCTTAAAAGATGAAAAAAATAAGAAGACAAATCCCGAAGCCATCATCTTTGAATTGCTGTGATGAGATTGAGCAAAGAAATATTCTAAGAATGTCAGTAAAATAGTTTAAGTTGATGTGAAAATCATCACTTTGCACAGCTTCTCTGTGGCTCCTGACATGATCCTGCCTGATTATTTCTGTGAAGATCCCATAACTCTTCTCAGCTATTTTGTAAAAGAAAAAAAAAAAAAGAGAACATGGTTCATGGGGTTTTTTTTACATTATTTCAGCACAAAGGAAAGTATCAAAGAACTTTGAAATTCTTGTTTAAATGAAGTTTCCTTCTTTGTTGGAATATTACAGAGAAGATATGAAGGTGGAAGGAATGGAGAAAACTTTTGTTATAAAGACACCTTTCTGGTTTTACCTTTATAGGGATGTAATCTACAACTACTCAATAAACTCTTTTTATGGACTCATTTTACTTCTCTCTCTCAGAACTCACCCCTTAATGATGTAAGATTATCACTACCTAGTTTTAAATGCTCATACTGTTATTCGGTAGGTAGTCCACAAGAAAACTTTTGTGTCAATATGACCAGGAATGGGATTTGCACCTGTCTGGTTCATATTTAGTGTCATATTTAACTTAAAAATATGTTCTGATTTCAGATTGAATGTTGATTTCAGTGCAGTCTCTCTTTTCTCCAGCTGTGCTTTATGTTGCAAGTTCAGAGCACATCATAAATTCATCTCATCTTTGGGTCCTGTTTTAGGAGAGGATTCATTGCTATACAGGTATATGTTGCTAAAGCCTGGCCAGCAAATGCCATTTCACCAACATTATTTGATTTGGAAGACAAGGTGAAAGTGGCTTGGGTTCTTCATTAAATTCAAGAATAACTTAGTAATGTGTAGGTCTGTTGAAATGTTTCCAGTAACTTACTTTTTTCCTTTTCTTGGACAGTCTTGAAAAAGTACAAGTGATACTGGCTGATTAGAAAATAAATAAGTGTAAGTTAAAACATAAACCAGTCTTCTAAGTCCTGTATTGCATAAAAATAGGAATGTAACCTTTTATGAGGAACTGCCAAAAGAGCTCTGGAAGTGCTTCTCTGTGGACATAAAACTGGCAGGTGTAAAATATTCCCATGTTCTAGGACAGGGTCACTGGGGAATACCCTATGGCAAGTGAAAATGAAAATACTAGTAAGGAAAAGTTCTTTCTTTGGTTTGTTTTTTTGGGTAGGTTTTTTTTTTTTTTTAGAAAAGAAAATGTGAAAGCCATTGACAAAATTCTTACATCCAACTAATTTACATTTGAATGTGCCTTAGTTTAGCTCACATCTTTTACCACAGATAGTAATTCTACAATAGCTAAAAGTAAGTGATGTGACTTTCAGTTCTATCATACAGTGTATAAAAACATGTCCGTGTTAATGCCTGTCACACAATCACAGCTGTTAGTTTTCTTAGTAGTATTTTGAAGACTCTCAGTCACTTCCAGCCCCCATCCAAGTCTCCCCACCCCCATCAGCGTCCTCTCCTCCTCCGCTGGTTCTTGCTCGGGGGCTTCAGGAGACTCTCCCGGTACTTCACATTAGTGTGGAACAGTCGGACCATTTCATGGTCTTTGTTATCCAATACTCTGGGCAGAAAGAGAGATGATTTCTGTGTCCTGCGGGTTTTAAAGCCCCTTCTGGGTCGTCCTTTCCCATTGATTGAGACATACCAGAGTCTTTCTGCACTGGCTTTGCGCTTGGTGCCGGCTCTGCTGGGGACAGTCCGGTAGAGACGGGAGGCGTAGGTGTTATAACCCAGTTCATGGATCCTCTCTACAAACTCACACTCTGCATTGTAATTTTCCTGTTAAAACAAACATGACAAAGTCAAAGGCTATACAGGTAATAGGTCTCTTCTACCACAATACGTCTTAAGGGAGTTCCTACTCAGTTTTAGGGTAAGGACAGCAACGTGTGTGGTAGGAAAAACTCAGACTGGTGCTGTGAGAGCAAAAGAGGAGAGCTGAATCTGAACTGCTGTGCAACAGGGTGCTCCCTGTCAGCTCTGTGAGTGTAGGCTGTGGAAAAGAAACAGAAAGAGTGCAAAAAAAACCAGTCTGAAATCAAGAAAAAAAAATAATTAAAAAGAGCCGTGTGAATTGGAAAGAAAAACTCTGCTGATTTTTCAGCCATAAATGTAATTTTTATCATCATAGCAGATGTAAAGATGCCTGGGAACTGGATGGATGATTTAATTACTGCCTAAATACTTTTGATATCTATTTAAAAAGTAAAATCCTACAGTTTAATGTAAAATGTGGCTCTCTGATTGGTATATTACATCCATTTCATGATGGATATCTGAGCTGTAAAATGTATCTTTATGAAACTTCTTTTACTTCAGCACAACAGAAGGAAAGTACAGCCTGCCCAAAATGGTCTCCAAAATGCTAGGCTGCTCCTTTGTCACAAACTGGGAGAATACACACCCATCCTGCCTGCTCACATTATGCATGATCTGTCCAAATCTGCTCCTTTTCATCTGGCCCTCAGCTGAGGGAGAACTGTGCAAAAGCCAACCACAAGGAGCTCCTCCCTCCTCCCTGGGAGCACTAGAAAGAGTGCAAATACAGGACCTCCCACACTGTACATCTTTTCTTAACTACAAAATCATCTTTGCTGTACCTGGGTGATTAACACTTCAATATCTAACACGTGTAAGGCAGAGGGGAACTGCTACTACGGTCTTCCCAGGGGTTTTTATTTCACATCACCTCTCTGGAGGACGTGGAAGGGGCACAGGTAGCCAGGCTGGGGCCAGAAAATCCATAGGCTCCATTAACAACATGTCTTTAATGCTGTTCACTCACCAGAAATGCTGATAGGCATTTAACAAGATTTTAAAAGACTCCACATGTCTCAGCTTCACAGCTGTAAAAAGGAAGTGCCCTTCCTTGCAAAGACAAGGTTTTCATATGCTGTGGTGCTGGAACCCACGCAACTACCAGATGGAAGTAGATTTGTCCTGCTGGCTGCCTCAGTTCTGCTTGCAGAGGGTTTATCACAGAGGATAAACCCAGAGGATTATCCCAATCTGCTAAGGACACAAAGGAATTCTGCAGACTCAACAAAGTCATTTTATTGACACGGGAAAATTGGTGGACCAAGGGATAACAGAGTTATTCTGATACTGTTTCATAACATGCTCCCTGGATAATTATCCCCACAGAAATCAGTCTTGTTTGAAACAGGGGCCTTGCACAAGTTCCTGCAGCAGTAACTTCAGTAAAGTCATTGGACAGTTTTTTGTCTAGGCAAGAAAAGCCAGGAGTTTTCTCTGAGCTGAGCCCTCATCCTTTGTAGCTTCCATAAAAAGAGCTGGAAGTGGAACAGCTTTTCCTGGACTGTCCCTCCAGCTCTGAAGCACAAATCTGAAACAGCCTCTCTTCAACCTGAGCTGGAACAGCAGAAATTATCTTTTCTAGTTGTACAAAAACCTTTAATGGCTGATATTCCTTGGCATGTGGCAGCTGAACAAACTCTAGGTTGGGCTGATGCTCCTCACACTAGAAAGGGATGTCCAGGAGAAAAGGACTCTCTGGGCTCTCCTACTCTAGGCCTCCCCCTAGAAGATAAATTCATAATTTACTTCATTCTACTTTAATTCCGTTTAATTATTCTGGAGGAAAAAAAAACAAAAACAAAAACACCAAAAAAAAACACCAAAACACCCTATTTTGATCAAGAAAGAGAGATGAGAAAGAACTTGAAAATTCATTCTTCCCATTAATTTCAGTGGGATGTACACTGGTTCTGAACTGATGGAGGAGCTCCATTGGAAAAGATGCCTATTTAAAGCAGAATATTAACTAGAAGCATAGCAGTGGCCAGCCTTAGCTCTGGCACAGCAGGGCTAGAACATCCTCACTCCACTCCAGCTGCACTTTTCTCTGCTAACATTGTGATCTGCTGCTCTGCACCAGCACAGAACCATCATCTTTGCACACAGGCCTTTAATCAGTGTTCATCACATGAGACACATTGCAGAAGCTGGGTCATAAACACTATCAGAGCACCCTTGAAAAGGTGGAGTAAAAGACATTAAACCAGGGAGACAACTGAGTTGATTGTGTCACCCAAGTAAAAAGCTCACATTCCTGGAGGACACAATTGTGCTGTTCACATCAGCAGAATTACATATAATCACTTCTCAGAGGAACCAACTTTCACATAGCCATGCTTTGCCCTCTTCAAATCTGTTTCCATACCCCAGGATTCCTGGAAAAAGTGCCCAAGTATGGCTGTTATGCAGTGAGAGATCACAAGATTGCTAGGGATGTAATCAAAGACAATGGAAGAAATTCAAGTAGGTAGATAATGTGCATGGTGTACAGACCTCAGTGTGATCCTGAATGTGAACAAGTCTAAGCTCAAGTGTTTTCTTCTCTGAGGGGAAATACTGTCTGGGCTGAAAAAGCAAGACTCCCACTTATATCAGTGGAGCCCAAATTTTGCCACAAAGATCAGGACAAAAAAAATGAGGTGAAAGAAGTGGAATAAGGTGTTTATTGTCACTCTTATCTTGCACCTTCTCATACTTCTTTGCCTTTTAGTACCTGTAAAATCTTTCACTGAGCAAGCAATGCTCTGTGCAAAGAAACTCCCATCAGTAAGCTGCTTTCCTGTTACAGAGATGCTCAATTACTTCTGGATATTCCTCATCTGACATTTATATCTCCTCTGCCAGTGTCCAAGATCCAGATCAAATATAAATACGGATAACTTTGAATAGAGTTGGACACTCTACACTTCAAAGACTGGCTCCTGAGGTCTCTACCAAGGCACCCTAGAACTGTGGCCATGTGAAATACCATTGCCAGATACATTCTTCTGCCTTTGCCTGTACAGTGAGAAAGCAAGAGCACAGCTTCTTGCCACTTTAAATATTACACTGATTGGTTGCCTGTAACAATTCCAGGCAGAAATCCATTCTAAAATGACTCTTTCCTCTAGAAATGTAAGATGTGAGTGCTCCCCACGTTGTTCCCATGGGAAATGTCAGGGACATGCCCATCTTAAGTAAAACTTACTGATGCATAGAGTCTGCCCCTTTTGTTCATGGCCAGGTATCTGCCAGAGAACAAGCCCTTGATGGCAACGATTCCAACGTCAACAGCAGTTATTTCAAGAATACCTAGAAACAGAAACAATTGTGAGATACGTTGTTGCTCCCCAGCACGTGTAAGTTTTGGAAATACATTTGAACGACTGCTTACCTGCAGAGTAGGATTTCACAGCTATCACTAGCTCACACCAAGACCACAGGGAGATGATGTGAGCGAAACAAGACTATTCTTTGAAAGAATAGAAAACCACAACGATGCAGGAATTGTTTGAGACAAGCTTGACAATAAATCCCTAGATGTCTGATTGAGATTGAACTCTTTGAAAAATGAAAAAGATCTGACACTGAACTAGAGGTTCACTTAATCCTATATGTATATAAAAAAGTTTAAATCCTCTTTAATGCTTAGGAACACAAGAGCTCTTGACTTATTGAAACCAGTCACAAAGCTGTCCATTTCAGGACAAAGCCCTTGCTGAGGTCTCCAGAGGGTAAAACAGAGTGAGTCGGCTGCATTTTAGAGCCATGTATATAATCATGAAAGGAACTTGTCATTTAAGAGGTCAGTGTAGCCCTCCAGACAAGGACAATATAACTGTCTGAGCCAAATTAAAAGGGAGGCCATCAAAGATGGGGGTCTCCAACACAAGAAGAGCGTCACAGGCAAGACTGGTGCAATATCTGCCAAAATGTTTATGTCCAGCCCAAAGTGCCATAATGCTGATGGAGGTACAAATAGCTCAGGAGGTGTCGTGCTGCACGTCCAGGGCTCTTTAGCTCTCTCACTGCTCCCAGGTCTCCGTTTGTGGCCCGATGGCTCAGTACTTTCTATGAGCATTTGGAGGTGAGCCTTGCACCCAAGCACATTGCTGCCTTTCAGCAATGATAAGGCAGAGCCAGGCCCCTGTCCCCTTTACGGATCTGGACTGCTGCTGGCCTGACCGTGTCTGGGAGAGTTGGAATGGTTTTTGTACAGCTGTTTTGAATCAGGCACCGGTTTGCTGCTGAAGGATGCCTCCTCCAGGCTTTGATAGCGAGGGGGTTTTCCTCTAGGAAATAGTGGTTTTCCTTTATGGACTTCAGACAGATCCCTGAGGTCTCCCTATCTCTGTGTGCCATCACCAGCCGGGATTTACGCTTCCTGGGGTGGCGGGGCCGATGCGGAGGCCGGGCTGTGCCCACGGCCGGGGCCGGGCTGGCTGCGGGGGCGCCCGGAGCTCCCCCCGGGGAGGCAGCAGCGCTGAGCCCCCGCTCTCCTCCCTTCTGCCGCCCTCGCACAAACCCCCTCACTCCCGACATATCCCGTTTCATCTTAATTACCGCCGATCCCCGGCACATGTCAAAGGGGACAGATGTGATTTAGCCCGTGGAAGCTCAAGCTCCCCGCGGGAGACAAGCTGGGGCGGGACGAGAGAGGCGAGAGCAGCCTGCAGCCCGTAGCCCTTCGAGGAGGGCCCCGGGGAGGTGTGAGGCCACCGCTCGCCCAGCGGTCCGGGCTGGGGCAGAGCTGGTGCGGGAATCCCCGGAGGGAACAAGGGCAAGCGGGGCGGGCTGCTCGGGGCAGGTTCCCGAACCCCGTCCCGGGAAACCTGATGTTTGGAGGGTCCCGCTCTGCCCCGGGGGAACTGAGCCCCTCCGCCGCCGGCCGGCTCCCCGCACCCCGCCCGGGCCCGGAGCAGACGAGGCTGCTTCGCCAGCCCCCGGAGATGGAGCGGGAGCCCGAAGGTGCGAGGGCTCGCAAAGGGAGCCGCGGGGTCCGGCGGAGCCAGCGGAACGGTTTCCGAAACGCGGAGGTGAGGTCCCACCGAGCCCCATAAGGGGTGGGGTGCGAAACCTCCGGCAGCTGGGGGGTGCCCCCGGTCCCCGCCGCGGAGCCCCAGCCGCTGTGCAGCGGCTCCGGCCCCCGGGGCCACGCTGGGCAGGAATAGAGGCGGGAGCGGCTTCGCCACCGCCCCGTCCGGCACCGTCCCAGCAGCCGCCGTCCCCTGCCCGTTGATGCTGGAGCAGGACGCAATTGGTCCGAGAGAGAGACACCCCCCCCCACCCCCCCTCCTCACACACCCCGGCCCGGGGGGAAGCGAGATGGGGAAAGGTGTGCCCGGTACTCACTGAAGACGCTATTTTTCTCCAGGGTGCCGTTGATCTTGCCGTTGAGGTGGATCTGGAGATGGTACTTGGTGGCACAGTAGAGTTTTCTGCGCCTGGGCGCTCCCCCGAGGTGCTCGTAGACTCCGCCGCGACCCCCCGCATCCCGGCGCGGCCGGGGGTCGCTCGGGGAGGCTCCGGCGGCCTCGGGTACACCCGCGGCCCGCCCCGGGGACCACGGCTCCTGCAACAGACTCAGGAACAAGATCCAAATTATAACCATTGTGGCATGATGGCCGCAGCGCTTAGTCTGCTGGGGAGATGGAGGCTTGGAGCGAATGACACCAGGGGTCCCATTAAAGCCGTCTTGCTAGCAGCACTCCAAAGTTGCAGAGCACACACTGTTTCGAGCCGCGAAGCATTGGCAAGTTTTTATCAGCCTCGATCTGGCCCTTTTATCTGTCTCAGATTTACTTAAATCAATAGACATCGGCAAAGGCCACCGAAGAGTCCCAGCTGTTTGTATTAGATGGAGCTGCCGTGATCAGCCTCCTCCTTGGGTTTCCAGCTAGACAGACGGCATTGAGAGACAGACAGGCAGGAGAGGAGAGAGAGAGAGACAGACGCACACAGACACACACACTGAATTTCGGCAAGAGACTGTGGGGAAAATAGCTGATCGACGGAGCATAGAAATAAAAGCAGCTTCCTGCAACAATAGCCTGATCTGCGACCAATTGATACAAAGCAGAGGAGGCAAAAGGTATCAGTCTCGTGTGAACTCCCAGAGTGCAGCGTGGATAAAATTACACAGCATCGCTCCCCGGCGCACCACACACCGCACACCCCCGCACGGGGGGCTGGCCCCGCCGAGAGGAGCGGAGCAGCCGCGGACCCTCCGCCGGGCACCGCCACCCCCTGCTCAGCCCCGCGGGGGGCTGATGCCGGGAGCAAACATCTCCGGGAGCCGGCTTTGCGAAGCGCGCGTGTTAAACGCAGAAGCGTAAGGAAGAGAGGGGGGTGTGTGTGTGTGCGAGTCCTCGGGAGGTTGGAGAGGGGCGAGCACGTTTTAATGGCTTTCACTCAGGCGTCAGGGTTTCTGCAGCGTGTGTGTCCCCCCCGCTTTGTCCCCGATGTCGAAAGCAAACAGTTATTACTAAATCAGCCAGTTGACGGTTATAAAGAACACGCGTTATTTAGGTAGGTCTTTCAAAGATGCAGTCATTTCGAAATCAAAGTAGGGCCCAGCGAGTGTTATGATGGATGTCCCTGGATGTATTTGCGAGACGTTTGGAGCTAATCCTTTTTCTTAACTCTGGTGCCTGGGAAGTCTCATTAGTTACAGCAGATCTGCCCTCGCTACCATGTAGCTTCACACGGCTGCCTACGCTTTCAAAGCGTGATGGAGCTACCTATAAATAAATGTAGAAGAAGGCAAAAGGTTCAACAACTCCGTGAATTACGCTGTCCATGTGTGCTGCTCAAAGGCAGCTCGTTAATTAGATTTGCATCTGAAACAGGCGGTAGGAGTTTTGGGGAAGTGTTTGAGAGATAATTAGTATTAATGTGCTTGAAGGGCACACAAATACACCTTTGAAGTGAGTCACGTCAGAATTCAAGCGTTTGACCTTGATCATTTTTTTTTTCCTAGAATCTGTGAACAAGAAGAGGTCTGTAAGATACTTTTAAAAGATATTCCTGAGTAGAGCAAGATTATTTTCTTACACCTTAAAGAGATTTTAAAAAGAAAAAAAAAAAAAAAAAAAAAAAAAGGAAGCTTTTACTGGTGAGAAAAAAAAGCAAGAGATAGGACCTTTTTCCTAAAAAGAATGGCCGGAGGACGAAACGATCTCGAAATCTACCCCTTGTTTTAAGCTGTGTTTAATATTTAGTAGTTCTCCAAGGCTAAAAGACTTTTCATTATATAGTCGTCTGGAATAAAAGGAAACACATAAAAAACCCACAAGCACCCCTCTCCGCCATTACCACCCGTTCCTCCCCCTTTTCTTCTCCACAAGTTAAGCCCTAACCTCACAAGGCGAGTTTGATCTGGGGATGATAAATGTTTGCACAATTAATTCTTTATTGCTGTTCTTCTGCAATGCCACTTCCAGGCAGTCATCTACTTCCAGTACATTTAAGAAAAGTAAACGGTTGGAAATGATAGTCATAAAGCACCGTATGCACGTAAAAAATAGGAAAACATAAAGATGCGGGACTCCAAATCTCGGAGTGTACGCGGGGCGGGGGGTCGTGGCCCAAATCCCGAAACAAGAACAAATCCCTGGTAAAACAAGAACCCCTGTGAAAACCCTTCCTCTCGGGGATGCACCGCAAATCGTGTCCTATGGACTCGTCACCTCTGCTCCAAGACAAAAGCAGTTGCAGAAAAATATCTCTGAACATGCCACGGGTCTCCTGAAAGATGCTTTCCCCGGCACAGCGCGAAGGCGAGATAAAAAATACAATTATTTTTTGTTATTATAGCGATTTTTTCCTAGCAAATCTCAAGCCGTCCCGAGCCTAGTGCATCTCCTGTGGATGTGCAGCTGATATTTTACAGTTTGGGATTTGCAGGGCATTTCTCATTAGTGCTCTGGAAAAAAAAAAAAACAACCAAAACCACCCCTCAAAATCCCCCCCCCGCCTCCCCCCCCCCCCCACCGCAATAATAAACCCAAAAGACTAGTGGGTGGAAGAGTAACACGTTAATGACTTTTGCTCAAATTGCTTCCATCTTGATCACATTTTCATAATTAGCACCATCATCTACAAATCTTTCCGCCCTGGGCATCTGCCGCAGCCAGGCTTCCCAAGCGATGTGTATTCTACTTATTAGGGAGGGGAACACTTCTAGGTCTATCATTAATGGTTCCCTTTTCAAATGAAATGAATGCGACCTCCACGGAAATATCAAAGGGCTGCAGCTACCTTGACTCACTTGGCACAACACTGAATAGCAAGCAGCCTGAAGTCGTTTTTGCTCCAGTCAGACATCTATACAATAAAACATAAGCCCACTCTTGTATATTTTTAAGTTGTCTGGTGACCATTTTTTTTTTTTTGAAAACAAAAAGGGTGCCTTTGATGTGGTCTAATTCTAACAGGGGGTGGGAAGTCAGATGTGGTCTAGCGATTCTTTCTGGAAATATTTTTAATTATGCCCCAAAGCTCCTTGTAGCCCCCAAGTCATAATCAGAGAGCGGTTTGAGTCTGTTACTTAATGCGGAGGAAAGAATAGGCTCTAGACCGTCTGTAACGACATTAGAATGACAATCGATAATGATCTATTAATTCGCTCGAAATGGGTGATTGTAACCGGAACGCGTTAGGTGTCTGCTGTTCTTGATCCTGCTAACGGAATATTTCTCAGCCTTCTTTCAGTTAAGCCATAAACACATTTCTCCTGGCAAGTCGGGGGGTAAAAGTGAGTATTTGGGACAGCTGGTTTGATCCCGACAGTTACAAAACAACGTATTCTGATCCCATTACCCTCGGAGAAGGACCCTGTATTTCCACACACACGTCTAACATCTTTATGACGAAGCAACGCATCTTTCTATTAAAGTACTGCAATCAGTGCGGGGGAAAAACCAACCCACTCGACATTTCGAAATAAAAATGCCGAGTACACCCCGGAATCAACTCTCCACACACACACACACACAACTGGCAGCGATTCAGCTTTCCCGGTGCTGTGCCTCGGGATCTGATTTTCCCCCGCGGTCCCCCGGCTGATTTACGAGCGGCCCGTTGCTCTAACGAGGAGGAAGTTACAATTTGTAGAGCAATAAATACCGAGGAGGTTGGGTGGAGCCTCCAGCAGAAACAAACAAACAACAACAAAATCGCCCTCCCTCCGCCAATTAAAAATCCATCCAAAGTGCGGTGTGGACCGTGGGAAGGGCTCCGAGAAAACAGGGGGGTTGGGTGCTAGGTGTTTGTTTGCGATGTGCTAATGGCATCCTCCGAACTTCCCTCACACCTGCTGATGTTGGGAAAAGGTTCTAAGATTCGCTTGATTTTATTCAGCTTATTTTTTTTTGTTTTCTTTGTGGTTTCCTAGCGGGGCTATTCTGCACCCTGTGAACAATATAATCTTGTTTAAATGACTTTCCAGACCACACAGCATCACATTACCCTGTTCTATATGTGTAGGCAATACTGTTGATTGTATTGTACACTATTAACTCCCAGCAAGCAGGATGAAGAGGGAGTGGAGGAGGAAAACTCCAGGGAGTAAATTCACAGCTTCCAAGGTTCAGGTTGCTTTCTCAGGTGGAGAAAATAAGATTTAGATCATTTCAAATGAAGATACAAAGAACCTTCTAAAGGAAATGCTAAACACATGACAGGCATATGATATTTTTTTCCCATTATACACCTACATGAAATGTTTTCTGTGTTTATAGTTACTCTGAATGGTTTGTGGACAAAAACCAAAACAAACCAACCAAGATTTTCAGATTTAGGGTGATACAGTTGATTCTATGCCTATTATGTGAGCTACTACTGTAATACAGGTAGAAAATAAATTAATATAGGAATTTTAACCATTTGTATTTAGGTTAAAAGCATCCATAGTTTACTGATATCATTGAGATCTGATAACTTATCTGGTATATGCATATGTAGACGTGTATTGTAATAATAATAATTGACATCAAGATGCAAATGCTAAGTTCCTTACTCCAGGAAATTTCCACTAAAGTTGGCAAGAGTTTCTTTGAGGACTGGGGGATTAATCCTTCATTCAAAGTGTATGGAATTCACTAAGAGCCTTTTCTTTAACACCACTGAATTTGGACCAGGCCCAATCTTATTACTAGAAAAATGATTTCTCCTTGTTCTCAGATAACCTCTCGATGGTTTCCTGAATGAAAATAGTCCAAACAATGAATGCAGCAACATTAAACCAAAAATTGAAGTCTCTTTCTTCCCTCTGTTAGTCCTTTTCAATCTAAGAAACAACTGAAACAGTAGAAGATCTGTAACACTATCGAGATCCGTGCACCAGTGCTGACTGTCACGTGGCTTGTGCAGATTTGTGGCAGCTCAAACTGTGCCACAATAGGGATATTCAGACCCACAGGCAACTGTAAACTGCAGCCATGACAATAACACAAGGGCTATGGGGATTTCCAGAAGAGGAGAGCAGAGAAAAAGCACTGGAACTGTCCTTTGTTGATAACCCGGGGAGCAGATTTGCATCCCTGCTTCACACCTTTGCTATCTCAATCTTCACTTAATAGCCTGAGCTCTCAGGAAAAAAAAGTTTGCTCCTTTCTGTGGTAACTCAGAATCTGGTTTTGAAATCAGCTTCAAAGAGTTCCTTTGGATTTACAGAGAAGTGCAGTGTACTCGAGAGAGTGTCTGGCCCATATCCATGATGTCATTGTGCTCTGGGCATGAAGGACCTGCTGTTCAGATAAATCTCTTACTACTTTTAGAATTTACCCACTGGTTACTTTCACAATCAGAGGCTTGTTAAGATCTCACTCAGCCCTGCAAATCTTTGGGAATAGGGTTACCTGAAGATAAAAGATCTCTCTTTCTCCAAGCTCTGGTTGGATCAACACTTCATTGCAAAATCAGATGACAGGCGGAGGGGTCAGGCCTGGGTCTGTGCATGGGGCTGCCCAAGTGCCAGGGATAAAAAGTGGCAGTAGCTGCCTTAGGGAAATGCCACGTGCATGAACATATGTCCCTAGGAGAAAAAAAACCCCTGGTGCCAGGGATTATCCACTCCAAACTGAAGATTAGTAACCATTCTGCATTTAGGGAAGACTACTTCAGATGAAGGTTTACATCCTTCGTGGCATTATGTTGTCCTAAGGTGGCCACGATGGAAGGTGTCTTGGAATTCCACCTAGATTAAAGGATAAGAAAGAGGGCCAAATAGGCAGCAGAAGTACAGGCAAGGAAAGGTTATTCAACCATCAAATCTGGAAAGATAATGTAGAGAACAAACAGAAACACAAATTGAAATTAGTACCTTGGATGAATTTCAGTGGAATTCCTTCTTTTGCCTCCAGGGAGCAAATGTCACCAGTGCATAAAGAAATGATCCCAGTTGTATTCCTCACACACAGGTGCACAAACACCCAGGGACATCCCACACAGGGAAGGAGAGAGGAAGATGTGGAGTGTGAAGAAGGAACAAATGAAAAGGATTTTTCCCTCTGGTACTCCCCACATTTACTATCAGGGCCTGGATGGAAAATAAGATAGATCCATAAGTAAATCCTGAGTATTCAAAGTGCAGATGCAAACATATGAGTCTATCTCTAGAGCCAGTATCACTGTGGTTCCAGGGTTTCAGACACTGGCCATACCACAGTACTGAGAGGCTAGGGCTGGTATCAGTGCTGCTTTGCTCCTCTCCAGGTCTGTCCTGGTCACTGAGGGGGTCAAGGAGAATGGGGGAACAGGCTCTGGGGCTTACCCAAGCTAGCAGAAAAGTGGCCTCCACTTGATACTGTGCAGGTAGAGCCCCTTTCCTAGAGACTCCCCCTCTCTTGGGTCTCTCTTGCCAAGTCTGCAATTCCCTAAGGGAAATTAGCTGCTGAGAAAAAAAAATTCATATGACCTTTCCTATTTTTTCCCTATTTTGTGGAAGCAGAAATCCTACTACTCCAATCTGTCTGTCCAACAGAGCAAACAAAGAGGAATTAACCTCTTTTCACTGCCACATCCCTCTGCTTTCCTTTGGGAAATAGATAATTGTGGCTGCCTCTCCCCTGTGGCACCTGCTCTCCTGCAAGGCAGAGGGCTCTGGCACCAGTGTCCTGTCTTGTCTCTGGTCACCCCACATCACAGACATGGCCTCAGTTCCTCTCCTCTTTTCTGCACTCTCTAACAAATCCTTTTTTCATAGGAATGTCATCAGTTAGGTTATTAATCAAGTGATTGATACCACATTCTAGACATTCTAAGTGCATCTAAGAAAGTATTGGATAGATCAAGACAGCTTGGCTCTCCTGTTTCAACCCAATTTGACAAGTGGGTAAGAGTGTCAGAGCTGCTGGATCTCAAGGTGTATTTTTCACCTGTAACATAAAGAGGGAGGTTTAATAATTGAATAGAATGTTATCTTAGTGTACTTTCTAATCTGAGACAGGTTTCTAATGCTTCTTCTGTCCTTGGAAACATTTCAGAGACCAAATTAGTAAGGTTTTAACCAAAATAAGAAGGTGTAGACATAATTTGTGCTGGGTGACAACACAGAAAAGGGGCTGAGGAGTGCCTGGGACATGGCTGGTGTTGCAAAGCCACGGGGGAAGAACTGTCATTCCCTCCTTACTGCTTCCAGCCTCTGATTTCAATTAGTGATGGATAGCCCAAATAGGATATTTTCTCACTGAAGAGGGCTTTTTTTTTTGTGACAAAGGGATATATTGTGATCAGTAAAAGATGTCAGGGCCACTTTCTTTCCTGGTCTTCACATTGTGCACCTACAGCACTGCTGAATGCAGTGACTCAGTGTCAGACAGCAGATTGCAGGTGATACCTGAGCTACCAGCTTGCACAGAAGTGGTTGTGTAAGCATCAGGAATGGGAAATCTTGGCATCACCCACATCCACAGCCAAATTCCACACGTGCTGCAAGCCACAGGTCAATTTGTAACAGGTATTAGTCTCATTGCTCCTTTGGTAGCTGTTTCCAGATACTAAGTAACACAAACTCAGAATAGCAGACCTAGCAGCTAATGGCCAATATGATTTTAATCCCTCCTAAACTTTATGTAAGGTCCAGGGCACCATTAGCTGTGTGTCTTAGCATCTTATTTATTTATATGTGAAGGGTGTTGCTCCAGGTACATCAAAGTGCAATGTTGTTCCCTACAAACCAGTCTCTGGATCAGGCCTCCACAGTGGAATCTTGAAATACTGTTCCAAGACACTTCTTAAGATGATTTGGATGTTACTAAAAGAAGAAGCAGAGTCCCCCTTTTACTTCACCATGCCCCCCACAATGGCTTTTGAGCACAGCTGATCTAGGGATAACAAATCTTAGCCTGTGTTTGCAAAATCTTACATGTGATCACAAAAAAAAAAAAAGCATTTTTTGTCTTACTGTAACCATCTGTCTCTTCCCCCACATTGCACTGGAAGTAATCTCAGCATGGAGAAGAAAAAATTTAGGGACTAAACACTAATTGTATCATTTCCCCTCACAGAAAGGTAAACATACATCTAATTTTCAGTCTGCTGTCTGATCCAGTGATTAGACATTAAATATTCAAAATACACCCATTCCCAGGTAAGACAAAAAACAACATAAAAGTAAGAGTCTCCTCTGCTCCATGTGTGCCTTTGCTTTCTGCCACTGAGGAGGATGAAGTGATACCCAGCAGGGCTTGCACCTCCTCACACTCTGTATTGCCTCCTCAGACTGTTAGTTGGCTGTTCTGAGCACAGGAGGGTCAGTCAGGCTGCACCTTCCCCTCCTTGCTTCACCACTCCTGTTGGCAGGGTGTGTGTCCTGCCCTCCAGTCAGCTGCTGGGGGGGGCTCCTCCTCAACTAGAGAAGATTCCTAGTTCCCAAATCATCTGGACACAACCTCTGCCACCAGCATCCTCCTCCAGTTAAGGACTAAGATCACCTGTTGATAACCTAAGCCAAGACATTTGTTGCTCAACGATAGTTGGAAGAGCTCCCCTTGAAGTCAATCAGCGAAGTAATTGGCAGAGCTACATCAGGACTAAAAGAGAACAGCAAGTTTCATGACCACCTGAATTTTAGGGAAGCAGAATGCAAACAGTTAGGGAGATTTGTTTATTTGCTTTTGGCTGCAGTTTGGAGTTTTCAAGTATATATCTATTTTTTCGGGTCACTCATTAAAAGCTAATCTTTGCTGAGAAAGAAGGACACCCACCTCTGAGCAGACACACAGACACAGACACACCTGCAGCCCCCAGCCGATTGCAATGCCTGAACTTGCAAACTCTTTGTCATGAAAATAATCTTTATTCACGTGAGCAACCCCACAGGACTATTCATGCAATGGAGAATTACTCACACGAGTAAAACTTTGCAGGATCAGGTCCTGGATCTAACAACAGCATTTTAATTACAGACAATCCCCCAGCAATGTGTACAAAAGAGGTTTTTTTTCCTGGACAATAACAAAGGTTATTAGCCTGTTCTTTTTTTTCCCCTTCTTGCTCTTTGGTTTAAAAGGAGGCACCAATAATCCAAACCAAATAAAACTGACCTTTGAACCTTTTTTGCTGTACTTTTTCTCATGCCATGATTTCTTTAGTGTGTTAGTGATCTGAAGGCTCGTTCTGGGCTACAGCCACTTTCCCAGACAGGACTGCCTTTCGTCCCCTGACAAATCACTGCTGAGCCCCTTTTGTCCTGCACCACTTTGATCTCACCTGCCTGTCAGGCAAAAAAAAGAACTCCCGTACAGTCAGAATGCATTGCAAACAAATTGGCAACCATTTCATTCCCATACACCATTTCAGCAAAGATCAAGATAGAGATAGAGAATTTTTAACCCTTTCGTTGACCTGTGGAACTGAGAAGGAATGCTCGATTCTGGGGGAGTGATAAGATAATTTCTTAGAGAACTGGAGGGCTGAAAAAAAACCCCAAACCAAACCCCAAAGCAACACAAAAGCCTCCAAAGATGATAATGACATGGCTTATTAGCTCTCCAAGACAAAGGAGTTATTGCACAGTGGGCAGTGCTATGTTCAGATACAAGCTTTGTAGAAGATCGATTTCTTTTAATTGGACAGCTGCTTAAGCATCAACTAAAGAAACATAATAGGTATTCTCCAACCTGAATGAAATTAATCCTATTGTAAATAGCCATTGGAGTATTTAATGGGCTATCTGAATCTTTTCCAATATACAAACTCAGCCATAGGTGAGTTTCTTTCTCAGTTTCATTTTGCTAAGTTGATTGATAGATTTCATTTTTATGTTGCAGTTTCTCATCACATCAAGTTGACAGAAGGTGCTACCTAGCAATTTTTAAGGGATTTCATGCTTGGCAATGACTGACTTAGATCTATGCTTTTCACTCTGTGATATTAGAAGTATTGAGTCCTTTGCTAGGTTGGTTACAGTGCAGCTACTGAGCTGGTCCTGCTCCAGTTGAGCCCTGTTTTAGAGGCAGGAATCCTTATGATTTGTGATGAACTCAGCTTAGCAGGACCATAGGTGCAGTTGAGCTGTTCACCATTGATCTGCTCCCAGCTATCACCACGTGCCAGCCTCCTGCCCCCTTTCCACAGTAGCACTTCTGCTTGCCCAATAGTCTGCTTTCTAGCTAAATACCTCTAAAAATACACTGGCAAAACAGTCAGTGCTCAGAGAAAGGAAATTTAACACGTCTCTCTCCTACTTAAAATGGTTAAAAGAATAAGTATAGGCTTTTGGAGAAAACAAAGCTAAATCAGTGGTGAAAAGAAGAAAGTCAAACAAAGATATTAATGAAACAATGAATGAAACTGTGCAGTTAATGAAACTGCACAAAAGAAACAGTTACATTACATTTTATGCTAAAAGTTGCAAGGTTCTATTGTCCTGCCACACTCACCTGATACAAACAATAGCAATTAATTAATTAATTTCAAGCTACTCTTGCACATTTATTTTACTTAAAGGTTATTATTTTTTTCTTTCAAGTGTTATTCTGCTAATTCCTTCACAAGGAAGAGTCCTTTATTTAACAGTACATGTTCTTGGAAATGAAAAGGGAAGAAGCCATCTAAGAGCTTGTTAGAAATGTTAAAAGGAACCTATCACCAAATCTCTGTGCTGGTTCACAGGGCTGATGTCCCAAAAATGACCAAATATACTATTAATTGAGGTAGAAATCCTATTAACAAGTTCTTCTATTTCTTGATAAAGAAGCATTCGATTTTTTTTGGAAAGCTGAGCCAAGTGCAGCTTGTTGTTCAGAAATCCCATCTCTCAAAACATGAGAGCAGAATCCCAGTATCAGCTGGTTTTGCTGGCTTGGAAGAAGTTGTTGGGCTGTGTTTCCCATGTGTGACACGTTCCCATCAGAATTCCCTGAAGGAATCTGATGGTTCAGTATCTGAAAATGGCCTGGTCACAGTGGAGGAGTTGAACAGCCTCCTGTTATTGTACTGCAGCCCTTCCTTGATTTGGAAAATGGCTTCTTTGGCATGAAACTGGGCAAGCTTTTTATATTTTCGCCTCTTTTTGCTTCTTAACTTCAAATTTCAAGTATCTTTCAGAAAGCACTGGTCTCTGGCACACAGTCTGACACTGATCTTTGGGAGGAGCTGTCAGAAACTGTACTCTACTTGTGGTTGCAGTGTAAAACCACTGCCAAAACCTGAGGGCTAGACAAGTGATGGGAAGCTCCATCACTCCCAGACAGGATCAGGTGCTCTTCTTCCAAAGGATCTCTTCCCATCTTGCAGGTCTCCTTCGAGGGCATTTCACCACCATCCTCTTTTTGGAGATGCTCAGTGTCTCCTGTCCTGAGTTCAGCCTTCATGAGAATCTTTGAGGCTCTTCTCCCAGTTGTGTGAAACACATTTTTGTCCCCACAGCTGTCCAGCAATTAACACTGAACTGCATATATTTTCATAGGAAAGTGTCTGTAATGAAAATTAGTAGGGTCATTTTTCAGGGAATTTCATGGTTCCTTGTCCTAAAGTATGGCTGGGCCAGATCACCAAGAATAGCCCTGACTAGACCTAATGAGCATGATGAAGAGGGATTATGTGATGACAGCACTGCTGCCAACCCAAAGCCAACTGCTGTGGTGCAGGAACAGTTAGGAGAGAGAATAAATCCCACAGGGACATTTACCCAACTGTGAATACTGCACCACACTGGAAGGAGGTGTTGATGAAAGATACCAGTGAGAAATTCCTTACTGGCCTGGTCTTTATGGCTACCTCAGACTTTTTTATTTTTTATCAGCCACTACACATTAGACTTTCTTAGACTGTGTTTTTTTTCCTTCTCATGCAGAGAAGCAACTTGGATTTGAGTCAGTGTATGCAAAAGTCAGCTCCAAGTTACCTTTCATATCAATAGTTTTGACTGGTGTCCTTCTCCAGTTCTACATACTACTTTAAAAACACACACACACAAGTTATTATTATTTTTTTAACCTGTTCCCATCAGCTATTTAAGGTGCACTCACTTTTTTTCTCTCTTTTTTTTTCCTTGAGCCTGATTATTTATAATTAGCATTTTCTGCCCACACGCAATTGTGCTCTAAACTCTTTCATTGGGTTAATTCACTGACTTTTAAAATCTATTAATTGACATCCAGAGAGGGAAAAAAAAAGTAAACATGTCTTTAAAGATGACATGAATGGTTGAATCAAGATTAGGTCCCCACTCTTTTAGTCCCTGATTTTAAGGGAAGGCTGCAGTCTTCAAAAATCAATTGTCTTCAAAGCTCCAAAAAGAACTGGAATGAGCAGGGGTCAGCCTCAAGAGCATCCCTTGTGTGCTGGAGTTAACATTACCTAAGTACTTTAAACGATCACTAATTAGTGCTTTCAATGGGCACTCTGAAGACCACGGGATTGAAATATCTTATTTGGGAATAAACAATGGCAGAAAGCAGACTAGATCAACTCTCCAACGGGGGAGGGCAGCAAAAGAAATCTTCTGTTACAAGCTGTAACCAGAGAGAGGTCCTCGAGGACCTGCTAAACCATTCACAATTGCCCTCCTCTTCCATTAGCCCCAGGCTGAGGTGGCCACAGGGCTCTTGCCTGGCCCTGCAATTGTGCTTCCCTCTTCAGTTCAGCCTGTAATGCAGGTCTCTTGCCTCGAATCACCAGCCTGACTTTGCCCCTGGCTATTTAGGAGAGTAAAAGTAACTCTCCTGGCTGATAAAACAAATCAAGGATAATTCAGGATTTTTAAGGGTATAAAAAATGGAAAAGATATCATTTATTTTATATATAAAATAAGTATCCTTGCATCTATTTCATCTGCAACGTGGGAAAGATCATAAATGCTCTTTAAATTAACAGTAAATATATATATGTCATTATTTAATAGTTGAGTTCTGTAGATTTAGAGTTTGCTATCCACAACTGCATTTGAACAGGAGTATCTAACAGAGCAGTAAATTATAATTAAATGTTGCCAGATTCTTCAGTTTCAAATCAACAGCCACATATATTTTCTAGGTATAACAAATGTATTTAAAAAAAAGCAACAAAACTTAAAATAAATAATAAGGACAGGAAAACATAGCACTTGACACAAATATCCAGTCATTTTTAAGAGTGCAATTGCAAATACTGACTATTCATGATGGAAGTTTTAGAAATAACCTGCAAATCAAGTGCATTTTGGGGTGAAATATGGGAATATGGAATATACAGAAGGACAGGGACCTGCCACAGGAAAGCTGAAAACAGGAGCACCACTTGTAAAAGTAATATTTCATAGAAATATTCACTTCTGGTGCTTTACTGCATATTTGTGTGGAGGAGCTTAGTTGTTAAACCTGGAAGATGAAAAAGAAACTTCCTAACTGATTTTTTTCTGCCAGGAGCTGCTTCAGATTCTATTCCTACAGCCATCAAACCACTAACTTCTGATGTTTCCAGGTTTTTGGTTTGGTTGGTTTGGTTTTGTGTGGTGTTTTGGTTGGTTGGTTGTTGTTTTTTTTTGTGTATGGTTTTAGTTTGGGTTTTGTTGTGATGTTTGTGTTTCTGTTTTGAGGTTTTTTTATTTTATTATTTTATGTCCCTTCTTTAAGTGGTAAATAAGACCCAGCACAATCACAATATACAACAGAAAACCAATCCTACAGAAACATCAAGTCTATGGCTAATGTAAAGTTTGATAATAAACTCTGAATTTCTCAGATTTTATTATATGATCCAGTCTTGATATTTTCAACTGGAAGAATTGTTTAAAAAAAAAATTAGAAAAAAATATTTTTAACTTTTTTGTTAGAAAAACAAACAGAAGTGCTTTCCCAATTTGCTGGTGAAAAGAAGGAACACATCACTCTGGGAGGAAAGAGTGACTAAGACATGGCAGAGACACAAGCCTCTTAACACAGCACCTGGAGATGTCAACAGTGATGCTTGGCCAACAAGATGTAGTCTCTGGTATGAAGCTTGCTGCTGAGCCAGGCAAACCAACCTGCTCCTAGGAGCCAAGGTGCTGGCGCACAGCACATCTGTCTGTCTGTCTGTCTGTCTGAACCCATCCCTCCTGGCTCAGCCTGCAAGAGTCTCAGCAGGATGATTTTTGTGAGTCAAAACACAGGCAAGAGAAGGTTTTCTACTTCTGTAACACTTGGGACCCCTCCTGGCAGTTTTCAAGGGAATCCAGGATGATATCCACTGGGTTATGGATGGGGACCTAAGGTGCTAATTAATTTGTCTCTATTAGATTAGACAAGGGGTCTCCCATGGTCCCAAATGACAATGTAAAATCCATCTCACTCCTCCTGCTTGTTACACTCCTGTGTGCTACACAGATAGATTCTTCTAAACAGATGCTGAATCTGCTTTTTATATCACACTTCATATATGAAGTGTTGGGGCAGGGCCATTACTTACAACTCATAAGAGGGATTGTTTAATAAAATATTCTTATTGCTTGTTTCATCTTGCTCTGCCATTCTGAGAAAAACTTGGGTTTGTATTCTGGCTTTCTACATTTCCCAGTGTGTTGGCAGCACAGCAAAAGAAGCAGCATCCTCCAGAAGTTATTTCAGTATAGATTTTTTAATAAAAGAATTTTTTTTTAATAGAAGAGAATGTCACTGTGCACATGGTGCAGGCTAAAATAACAGTTGCAGTGCTTAAATGTGCTCTTTAGAGTTTTAATTCACCAGGAAAACCCTCTCAGAGAAATTAAATAGTACTCATGGGAAAGGATCCTTCTTTCAGCAAGTTTTCTTGGGACTTTCAGGGCCATTAACAGGCCTAATACACTGCATTACCTTTCCAGTCACTTCTTTTCCCTTTGTTGTGATACCTACTTAAAATATCAAAGCTGTGAGAAGTTCAATGAGATATTGAAAACTGAGTAACACAGGTTTTATATGACAATCCCAAATCCCTCCCCCTGCCTTTTTTTTTTTTTTTTTAAGAGTTCTTTGCCAGCATCACTAGATGAAAAAGAAATAAAAAGTCCATGGGTGGGACATGAAGGACTGACAAGGTAAAGCCAGATCAAAAAGAAGCCTCCGTTAATAAATCAAAGAGGCTAAACAAAGGGCAGAACAGAAAAAAAAAGTATTTTGAATCCTGTAACCTCACAGTAAACTGTCCTAGTTCAGCATTATTTAGCACTCACAAGATTAATTCTTACCCATTCTAACCTGAAGAAGAGGGAGGGGCAGAAGAAATATTCCCTTGGTGGCATCAGGAAAAATGGGAAGGTTAGGAATCAGTGGACAAAATCAATATATTTTTCCTGAAGATAAGAACAGGGAACATTGCCAGTTCCTGAGGTTTCTGATTAAAATTAACATTTGTGTGTGTGTTTGTTTGTGTTTGTTGTTGTTTGTTTGAAGTATTCACAACTCTTGGTCTAATAAAGCTAAAGAAGGAAACTGGAAAGAAAGAAGTGCAGAGGTAGCTCTGAAAATACACATAGATTTTTCATTAATCATCACTGGATGGAAAGAAATCCCTAGCATAAAACCTGGAGGGGACAGGCCTATTGCACATCATTTAACCTACAGCCAGCTCTGGCATTTTAGAATTAGCTTTCCACCAGAGCTTTTCCTTTATAACTCTTGATCATCAGTGTGACCAGGTATAGGATGCAATGGATGAGGCTGTCAGAACCTCACAGTGCAGAGCCAGGAAGACTCTTTGGAAGAACACTTGATAATGCTGGGATAGCCCCCAGCATGTATTCCATGCCATGCACAGGTTTGTGATCCAACCAATCAGCTTCTGCAATCCTGCCCCCAAAAGTTCTTTGTCAAGGTTTCCATCAAGGGCTGAACTCAGAGCAAATCCTCACCTCCCATTGGTGGATCTAACAAACAAATGATTTCTTCTGTAATCACTTCCACATACTTTTGCTGTCCCTGAAGTTCTGCATCTGATCCACTGTGACTCAGCTTTCAGAACCAGCAGGTTCTGGGACATTTCTTTTTATATAAATATGTAGAAATACAAAAGGAAAATAGCTATTTAAATACATAAAACTAAGTGTGTCTGTCTGTCTGGTGCTCTGGTGCTGCACATCTTCCTGCAGCATTTCAAGCTGCCCTGTTGTACAGCTATTTACACTCTGTGAACTGACATGTTTCAGATTAATTTGGTATTTAGCTCTGTGAAAAGGAAATCTAATTCACATGACATATGGCACACGGGGAAATTTCAACCTATGGAACCAGATGCACTGGCCTGAATCAGAAGTTGTCAAATCTCCAGCACCCTACAGGCTGTATTTGTTTGAATTCTATCAGCACCTCCATGGTAAATTGTCACTATGAAAAGCTAAGTGTACATAGGCAGGCAGTAAGTGCAGCCTGCCAAATCATCTCTGCTTTTATTAGCCTTGCCTCCCAGCTTTGTGCAGCAGAAGCATGATGGTGATGATTGCAGGCCAGACCTTGGCTTGCAGTGTACTGGAGTCTGAAAAGGCTGCAGGAATTGGGGCTTTTAGCATCTTGTACAATGAAATCCTTGGGCACACTGGAAGCTACAAGGATCAGTTGAAAACAGGGACTGGCTGATGCACTGGCCCTCTTGCCAGCTTGCAGCAGGTGATACTCCAAAAAGCCTCTGGCAATTACCCCAGTGTTGGAGTTGGTTCTTCATTTTAATACAATGGCTTTAGATGATCATTAAGTGTGAGGGTTTTCTCTGCAGAATGAGCAACATTCCAAAAATATTTGGCACTAAAAATGGACGTAAACAACATTATAATTAGGCAAAGTCTATTTTGGGAATGTCAGAAGGAATTTCAAGAGTCTGTTGGGCCAGTGCCCAATGTCATCATTTGGTATAATGACTCTATTCATCCCATTTAAATCCAAGATCACAACATTTTTCTTAACTGTAGGGCAAAAGACAGGACACTCCTGTTCATTCTTTTCTCCACACACTTTTTAACAATCTTCTTTTTTAACATACACTTTATCTCTGCCTTTATTTGTGTTCTGCTCCAGTCCCAGTGAAGACAGCACAGCTAAACACATTTTGTGTGAAGCTGAAGGAGTTGGTCACTTAGATTTTGAAATGAGGTTGCAGATCTCTCAGTTTGCTTTGTCTATGTTTGGATGCCTGCCTGTTGGCTCAGATCTCAGATGATGACTCCAAGTGCTGCTGCTTCTTCCTCTTTACCTTATGCCTTTCCCAAGTTTCCACTGACTAATTAGTAACTCAAGTTCAGCAGTTATATATATATATTTCTCATTTACATGAATTCATTTGCATAGTGAGTTCAGTAGTTTAGTCAATGGTATATATGTATATATATATTTATTTTTTTTTAAAAAAAGCTTTTAAATGTAAAATAAAGAAATAACATTTGAGAACTTCTCAAGAATAGGTCCAGCTGTTAAGAAAATGTGGCAGACAACTCCCAACCACTGTGATGACATTTCTGTGTCTGCTAATTTACATGACAAAGTCCAAGAGTCTAAGAAGATGATAGCACATGTATAGATTAGAGTGTACAGTTTATTAGAAAAAAAATATGTGGTATGGTCTGAAAAACAAGAAGGCCAAGACCTTGTGACAAGAATCATTAGGTGAAACTTCAGTCAAGGGAAAATATCTGAGGCAACTATTGGGCTGTAAACACTCTGGCTCTCTAGGCACTAGAATCCACACCTAGATGACCCCTAATTTCTGCTCCTCAAAAGCCTTATAAATTCACTAACTCCAGATGATCCTTTCTTGTGTATCAGCACAATCAACATTGCCACAGATGTTGCACCCAAGGAAGCTGAGGGGAATTTGGCCCTGAGCTGTTCCACCCCAGGGCTGTCAGAGGGTTTGAAGTAACAGCACCAGTTGTGCATTTCCTCGTCTGCAGACGTAGACAAATGAGATGGGACAAGATTCTGTGAGCAAAGAGCCCTTGGTGAGGGGGAACTGGAGAAGTGGAAAGTCTGCACTCAATTACATTAGTGAGATAAATCATTGATGTGCCTCAGATCGAACTTGCTGCATGATTTAAGGGCATCATCACTACACACAGTGTTGTCATTCCTCATTAGTTGGTATTTCCTTGTTATTAATTTGAATTCTTATTGCCTCTCAACTGCCCACGCTCAGAAAGAGAAGTGCTTGGGCTTTTCTGTATTCTGTTGCTATGTAACGTGATCTAAAACAAGGTTGGAGTGTCTCCCTGAATGCTTGCAACCAAAACTAGGGCAGAAATCCCTTCTGCTGCAGCTGCTGATCATTAAATCATGGACCTGTTCAAGAAGCTCTGTACCCTTATAGCAAACTGCATGAGAACCTATAGGGAGGTAATCAAATGACAGCTAAGAAATCCTCTGGAACACAGTATATGTGCAACCTCCTCATCCTTTTTAGATGCAAAACTCTTCTGGTTCTAATAGAATCACTAGAAAATTATGAAGAGGATTTACATGGATGTATATTTGAATGTACATAGAGACAGAGCTGCTATTTTAGTAGAGCTGGTCAGAAAAATTCAGTAGAAATGAGAATGCTAAAATAGAGCTTCATAAATTTCTGCTATTTTTCCAACTAAGGTTTCTGCAGAAGAAGCAGGTTATTTTTTCTCAAAAACTGATTTTGTGTTGGATTTTTAGAACAAATGTGGAAAAGATCATTGTGGACTTTATGTATTCAATTTCAGTGTAGTTTTAGGCATAATATTTACATGGTTGTAGTTTATACTTTAGTCAGCATGTTTTTCCTGAGATATTAAAAGCATTTTGATTTAAAAGGAAAAAAAAGAAAAAGGGAAATGTACAGAGATCAGACTCTGTATTAACAGACATTTAATATTTACTAGGACAATCTGTACAGTATCAATAAAACCACAAACTGCAGATGATATATTGTTCCAGAAATTATATATATATATATTTAATAGATTGTCTTTTTACTCTCCCAGTGCTGGAACAGGGGGCAGGGGAGCAGGTTGGGCTACAGAGCTAGGCACTGGGGCTGCAGCTCCCACTGAGCGTGGGGCTGTGGCAGGTTGCTGGTGCTGGTGCTGGTGCTGGTGCTGGTGCTGGGCTGTGCAAGATCCTGTGCTGCAGGGAAGAGGGCAGGTAGTTCTGAGGGCTGCTGTGAGGCCACCCTAGCAGCAGGTCTGTGCCCCTGCCCCAGCACAGGCTCTGCCATGCAGGAGGGAGAGGCACCTGCACACAGCAGCTTTGGGGCCTCTCTAGAGCTCTCTTGTTATGATGGGAGCTCTTCTCTCCCACCCTGGCAGAACCATTATTTTTGGCAGGTGCAAACTACTGAAGTCTTCCTCATAAGGGTGTTTGATAGGCTCAGTTATTTAATATGTTATCTTTGGAGATAAATCTATAACTGAATCTATAATCTATAATAATCTATAATTGAATTCCAGTCTCTGACATCATCAGTAGGATTTTTACCACTAGCTTCAATGCTAAGAGGATTTTGCTGTACAACGAAAACCAAGGAACAGGGATTTTTGTGTCTCAGAGTAAAAATAGGACAACTCTGAATTCTTTCTAGCTCGTAACAATATTGATCTGCTATCACTGACCTCCTACTGCTGCAAGCAGGATGACTAAGCAAAGGCTGTTTATTTTCTTATAGATCAAAGAGAGGCAACAAAAGAGAAGTCCCCAAAAGGTGGTTCACTGCAGAAGGCAGTGCTCTTGTTTCCCTATCTGATCAGCAGATTCCTTCAGCCTGCATTGACAACCCAGGCTGCTGCTCAGTCAGCCTCAGCCCTGTCATCAGTCTTGTGGGACAAGGTGCCTGACTCTTCCCAGGCTGCATGGGAGAATAACAGTGTTGCTCTGGCAATAGCTAAAATACAATAGATGGGAGCTGGAATATAAAGTGGGGAATTCCTCACATACCTTCCCATTTTCATGGACTATTGGCAGCGAAGAAGGAAGAAGGAAAAAAAAAAAAAAAAAGAGGGAAAAAAATATCAAAAAGCAGCAGACTTTGGCATTCAGCCAGATATTTAATTCGTTTTTTTCCTTTTAGTTGCCTGAAGTCATTCCACATTGTGCTGGGGTCTCCCCTACCCGACCTCTCTTTTCTCCCCATCCTTTCCCTCCCTCCCCCTTTCAGCCCCAGTGGCACTGTGGGAAGGCTGGGTTCTGCCTCCCACCAAGCCTCCAAGGGCAGGAGCACCTGAGCACCCACATTGCTGGGATGCTGCTCTCTGGGCTGGTGCAGAATAAGCACCAACCCCTCTATGGAACACCAACATCTTCAGCCTTAATATGGGACATAGGACCATTGTTATCATGGACAGACTCATAGTTCTGTGGAAATCAGGGAGACTCCTACAACATGCATCATCTGAGGTGTTTTCCTGTGGCTTTACTTGTATTCTTTATCTGAGGTGTCTTCCCTAAAGCTTCCACTACATTCCAAATGCCCACTGTGGTCTGCTTACTTAAATTCTTCTTCCCAAACAGCAGTCAATAAAAAATGTTGTACTACTCAAAGAGGCAAAGGTCTATTTGATGAAAAATAGGCTGAAATAGGTTTGATTTTGATCATATAACATCTCAATTTCCTCAGATATTCTGTAGAATAGAGGAAGAATTTAATTAAATGCTGGATTTGCATTTTAAGGTGATGGTCTGGGTCCTGGAATAACTGCAGTCTCAAGTATAACATCTTTATCCCAGTTGTAGTTGCCAATTTTATGGGAGTGAATGATATTGTGACACTCTCAACTGGAAAGGTTGTAGCAGAATGAAAAAGAAGAGAGAAAAGAAGGAAAATTTGCCAAAAGATGGAGGGCAGAGGAAGGCTGTTGTTTTGTCAGGAAGTAAAAAATGTAGAAAAATAAAAAATGAAGTATTGTTAATGGAGATTCTACACTAGAAAACTTCAGGAAAGATGCTTGCCAATCCAGGTTGACAAAAATGTGGGGTTTTTTCCTTAGAATATTGCTCAGGTTCTTGCTGCATCTCAAGTCTTGAATGGGACTGAGGAACTTGCATGGAGGTCAGCACGAGAGCACCCTTGATTCTAGCCACCAGCTAAACCATCTGCTCCACATGCATTGGAGCTCATTGGAGCTCAGTGTCTGCTCAGCAGTGAGCCCACAACATTTACAACCTGTGGTACTGTCTGTGTTGGGCTTTTAGTGTGAACTCCAGCTTGTTCCTGGAATACAAAGATGGCCTTTTGATGGATGCTTTTAATGTCACAAACACTTTCTTAAGTGAAACCTACATGGGAATCCTCCATGGTTGCATGGCAGATGGGAACAGGGGTGCATTGGGCAGTAGTTTGTGTCCAGCCACACTTCCACTGAGCTGCTGCCAGTCACAGCAGCTGGGGAGACACAGAAATAGACGATTTTATCTTGCAGGTTTCCATGAGGCTGAGAGGAAACCTTGCTTGGCTTTCCACCATGGTGTGGCCTCATCTCCCTGTAACAGGACAGATACCACCTACAAAGTGAGGCTAATCATGGGAAGGATACAAAGGACAATCCAAAATGTCAGGTGTTGAGCTATTATACAAACAAGCACTGTAAAGTGTGTCAGAAAAGAGGGTGGAAGTGCAACAAGTAGCCAGAGAGGGAGAAATGATGCAAACGTTGAAAAGTGCTGCAGTGCTGCAGTGTTTAGTTAGCAAGGGTTTGTATTTGTGCACTGATCATCTCTCTGATTTACAAAACACTTTCCATTCAGAGTTCTACAAGTGTCTCACACACATTGGTGTCAAAGCCAGGAGAGTGAGCCAGCTCTGGAATGCCATTAAAAGCAAACGCTGTCTAATGTTCTACTTTTTAAACAGAAATATCAAAGAGAAGGAGAAAAAAAAAGAAAGAGTTGGAGGGATGGGGAGGAGGGAGGGAAGAGTCAATTGCTTTTGCAGAAACTGCAGTTTCTTTCAAAAAACCTGTCACTGACATCTTTCCCCAGAAAACATTTTGTCATGCACATCGGTGTATGTCTTTGAGGAGATCAATCTAGAGAAAGAGTCAAACCAACAATCATCATGTGACAGATTTTCAGATGCTGTTCTCATCAATCACACTGATAATGAGGTGGCAAATTGCTGCCTTATAGCAAAACTAGAAAGACAACTACCCCAGTAGGTGTCAATGAATATGTCAAAGGATTGTCCCTAGGGGAGTCTGAGAAGGTTCTCAGAAACCTTTTTGTGAAGGCTGAATGCAGAATACTTTATTGATCACTAAAGAACTTGCACTGACATGCTATTTCCCCATGACATTTGAACCACCAATTTCCTAACTCATGGTGAGTACCTGGTTGGTAAACACTTTGGGAGTTTTCTTTCACCTTTAGATGTATTTTTTAAATCATAGTTTAATAATTAGCTGAGTCTTTCATCTCCTACAGAACATCAGAAACAGTATTTTTTTCAAGTTGTAAGCAAGAAAAATACCTGAACATATTTAATCATGATTAATCACTCAGACTCAGTAATAATAACTCAGAATTAACTTGTTCTCTATATTCTCAGCTATTTTCTTAGGTGGACTAGTATTTTATATTCTGCCTTCTTAGTGAAGCAAACAGTCCTATTTATAGAGTGACCCACTACTAATCTGTAGAGATGGGTTCTCACTACAGTGACTTTTGCAGATAAAATGGTCCTTTTGTTCTGCATTTCCGAAGTCTCTTAGCATCTGAATCAGAGCCCAGTGTGCTCCTGCAGCTCGAGATCCCGCGGTGCTGAATTGCCATCGCACCGGGCTGTGTTCTAGAGAGTGTTGGTGGCAGACAAGCTGCTGTTTGCCATGCCCGACATCCTGCGTGCCTTGTTTGTCCAATTGCCAAGCAGTGATGGCAATGTTCATTTTCTCCTGTTTTTGTCAGAGTGCAAACAAGATGGACTGTCCTTTTCAGTCCTAACATAACAAAAAAATAATTTCACGCCCTGCTTTGGTTGCTTGTCTCAGTTGTGAGCCAAATTTCACAAGATTTCTTTCCATTTACATGAAAAAATGTGTCCAAACTCTTTCTGAGATAATTCAAATATCTTTAAGACTTCAATACTGCTCAGTTTTGATAAGAAAATGTGATGTGAACAGATAGAATTTGATTAATTTTCCCTTGAAAAACACTTTGATAAAAATCTTCATTTAAAACCAGAACGAGAAAGAAAATATCCATCCACTTAATAACATTGCAGAAAACCATTTTACACTGAGAAAAGACCATGTTTCAATAACAAATATTTAAGCACAAACATTTCAATCCCGTTTGGGGTTTATATAGTGCCCAGTACAACTCTTTCTTGTCTTGAGATTAGTAAGGCAGAATCATACCTGGAAGAAGGTTTCTAATATCCATTTGGGCTTGTGTGGCTGAGGTCAAATGGACTGGGGACGTGCTTCACTCCTGTTAAAAATGATAAATGATAGTTATAATTTATTGATAACTCATGGTGTCCATGGCAATTAAACACTGGTAAACCTTTGTATTGCAGTTATTAGCAAAGATTTGGTATAAAAGAGATTTTACATGTGCAGCTGCCTGGGGTTACACGTGTCTGGGGTTGTCCCACCTTTGAGAATATTTAGACTTTCCAAACCACTGAAACATATTTGGTTTTATGTTCAGCTTTTGCCATATCAAATTAAACACTTGCAAAGCACATGTGACAATAAGAAATGTATTTGCAAGTGCAAAGTCAAAGAAGACCCAAGCCTGACATATTCTCCATGTGCCACTCGCACTGGCTCGCTGGTGATTTTTGCCTAAAATAAAATGAGGGATCAGGCAAATTTCTCAAGCATCTTCTGTCATCTTCTGATGGTTGTGAATGTCTGAAAAAAAAAAAAAAAAAAAAAAAGCAGTCCAAAAGATTGTTTTGCAGAATGTCAAAAGTTAGAAACTGGAACAATGTCTGGGATTGTTCCTGCTTCCGACCTTTGACATTCCATGAAACAATATACTGAAGCACAGCTCTACTTCAACATTATGAGTAATGTATTTCAAAGGGTTTATGAGCCTTATCTAATTCCAGTTAAACTTAATGGAAAAATTCCCACTGAACAATAGTAATAGTAAGTGTAGTCTTGTTGGATTGCCAAGGGGCCAGCTGTGAAAGGACCACTATTGTGCTAGATGCTCAGCGGAGCAGTAGCAAGCTCAAGTCCCAAAGAATTTATGATCTAAACAGACAAGACAACCCCATGGGGAGGGAACAAAATAGCCCAGGAACTGAATGGCATCCCATTATGCCATGTGTAATTGAGTCATATCAGTATTTAGTATCTTGGATCTTAATCTCCCAATTAATACAATTGGCATCAGAGACTTGAACTAGAGCAACCCCAATAGCATCTTAATTGGAAATTTTTCTTTGTTTGAATTCCCATCATATCCAGGGCTCTCTTCATATCCCTTTAGTTTCTTACCTGGACATTTAAGACATGGCAGCCCAGGTGAGCTATAGGGTGTGCTTTATGTAACCAAGGGATGATCAGAGCCTGAGTAAGCATTACAAGATGTCAGTGGCATGTAATTTGGCATATGGAGTAACTCTCCATATATTTACTAAAACTCAAAGAGATGTGCTGTGAAAAGTGCTGCTGAGACTGACCTTCCATGGGATTTGGGTTTTTTTCCCTTTCACACATGCCCAAACGAAGCAGCAAGGCAGGCAGTATGAAAATGAGTGACACTGAGCTGGCTGAACTCCTCTTGTGCACCCTTGTGTGCAGCCAGCTCAGGACTCTTAACCACATGACATTGTGGACCATTTAGTCTCAGAAGAATTGGCTGCTTCTCTCCTTCTTTCTTCACAGTTCATCAGTACTTTCAGTATTGGGCCTTTAGCTGGCTAAATATGTCTAACATATGTGCTATGGCTTCTGTACTGATTAATGTCAGCACCCAGGAAATGATCAGGTCCCTTAGCAATAGAAACCTTTTGGTTTGAGGGATGAGTAAGATATTATCAAATATCCTGTGAAAGAGATGCTTGCAGCATGGCCAAAGGACACAATCTGGTTTCATCATTAAAAAAAAAATAAAAATGTGATCTGTGAGGCAATTAGGTGAAGCCTGAGACTTCTTCAACCAATCTTTTCCTCAAATGCTCAATAGGGAGGGCAAGGAGGCATTCAGGAGGTTGCTATCCTGAGCCTGCATTAAAGCCCCTTCTGATTCCCAGTCATGTTATCCCAGCCTGAAAATCTGTAAGGATTTTGAAGTGCTATAAGCAGTGAAAAGCCCCAGCTGCTATTCACATCCTGAAATGACTCTCTGCCCAGAAGACTGTCTTGGAGGATTACGTGATCCTTTCTTGCCACCCACTCACTATGTCATTTCCTAAACTCTGATGTTTTTTTACAACATCTCTGGCAGTTAAAAGAACATATGTACATGTCTATCCCCGGAGCAGACTGCAAACATGTTTCTAGAAGTACACAAGAAGACATCTATTTCATAGGTCAACCAAAAGTAACTGGCTGTTATTGTTCAGGGACTTGGGGGAACACATGTACTGCTGTCAGCTTCTCTCCACACCCACTCTGCGAGATGACTACGGAACCAATTTAATCAAGAAGGAAGACTGCATAATTCAAGCAACAAGGTCAAAAGTCTTGTGTCTACAGGAAAAGTGCACTGGTTGAACTTCAGTCAGTTTTTAAATCAACATTATTAAAGCTTGGTTAAATAATTAGGTAAGTAGATTAATAGCACTTCTAATTCAATTTAAAGCTAAGCTAATTTAAGACAAACTAATAGCTGCTCTTTTACGCTAAAGCGAATATATTCCCACAAGAGTTTGAGGTGATTTACCTAAATCAATTAAATTCATATCCTAGGTCAAAGCAGTGCAACTTTCCCATGTAATGAAGGCCTTAGAGAAAGGTTTTTAAAGATAGATATCTCAGTAAATACTTAAGCTGTAGTCTGAATCCTATTGAAGTCAACGAGACAGCAAGGCACACGCTGAAGGGTGTTTCTGAATGAGTGGCTTCATTCTGCTCTCAGGAATAAACTTCCACTTCACTGTGAGTCCTGTTAAGACTGTGGCAAGTTAATATTTTTACTTCTTCTGTGTTGCCAATCACAGTTACATTAAATGGCCTGAATTAGTTGTACCACTGTAACAACAGCCTAACTCATGCAGGGCTGAGGCCAGACTGTGAAACCAGAGATACCTGCATAAATATTCAGACAACTGCCATGTGCTGAGTGCTCAGGGCTGCCCTGCTCTCCCCACTCATGTTATCCAGTAAAATCATCCAAACTGATACATTTTCCAGCAGGACAGATGGATGTTGCATGGTAGGTATGGGCCCAGCTGACATAGTGAGTTGCTCTTGATCTTCTTGTGTTTTAATCTCTTTTATATGTTATTCCTATATATAAATATAGGTAGATTTTTTTATCCTTAAACCCAGGAGAAAGATAAACCATTCCACAGCTCATTTTTTCCTTTCTTGTGGTCCTTTGTCCCTCCACATGACTCTGAAGCTCATTTGAGTAATAGATGTTCTCTTCCACCTCCAGTTCTATGGTTATACTGAGTCCTTATCTTTCTACAGGCTCATATGAATTGTGTTTAAAACAAGTGTGGTACCACAGACACTTCCAGCAATCCCATTTGGAATTTACACCTCTTCCCCATGATAGCAGGTTGGCTATTGCTAGGTGTTTAGGAATTCTCGTGCCAAAAGAGAGGGGCTCAGCTCTCCCACAAAGCTCTAACAAAGTGTTTTCACTTACTGCAGGCCTCTTCCTCAGACACTCAGTGCCATTTGTATTCAAAGTAGCAGGAAATGATGGATGCTTGGAATATGGTGCATCTATCATACAAACCACATAGTTCTTGTGATAGATCTTGGCAGTAGAGAGGTGAAAAAGCTCTGATGTAACTTCTTTTTTTTTTCCATTTCTTTTAGGGAATGGCACCCCAAACAGCTTCAGGGATTGTCAAAATGCAGATTAGTTTTGTGGCTCCTTCACACTTGCTGCTCTTTGCACTGACTTGTGGACTGAGGCCACTGCATGAAGAGGAGAAATATCTTCTCTCACTAATTGGATGCTTGTCCCTCTGATATGGGTGAACTCCTGACAGATTGCTCTGCCTGACTCCCAAGTGGCTGTGCTGTGGCTGTGGGTATGCAAAGGTCTAATATAAGGCTGCTGCTAAACCATGTTGAGATACTTAGCTCTTGGGTTGTGTAATAGATGCTCTTAGGGTGGGTGATTCACTGGTGAAGAAGAGTCTGTAAAGATTGAACCCTGCTGTCCTTCAACCTGTTGTCCACTTCTGCAAACTTAACTGTGACTTCAAATTGAGATGAGGGCTGTGTCCAACTTTGAGTTCTGCTCTTACAGTTTCTCTGGTGCCCTACCTGTTACCTCAGGGCTTTCTCACTACCATAGCCCTGTAAAACTAGTTGCATAAAGTCACCCCTAGAGATGAAATAGAAAAGGAAAGGAAGGAAGCAAAATAACCTGCCACAGGAGTTAACAGCACATAATATATGGACAAAAGTCAGCACAGGTCTGGGATGTTACCACCTAGCAAAGGAAGATACATGGAGTGAGATGGAGAAGAAAGGGCACTAAGAAAGGCTCTGGAGAACTGGACTCACATCAACCTTCCCAGTTAATGACAGAGAGATGGGCAGTTGTATACAGAATGTGCTTTCCTCCTCTGTTCATTACTTATCAGCCATCTCCAAACTCTCATCCCTTTATCCAGCATTATCCAAATCAAGTTGAAGGACATAGCCCACAGTTTTATATATTTATTATATAAATACATAATATATATAATAATATATAACAAATAAAAAAACCAATATTATATGTATATAAAATATCTTTGCTTGTATCTACTACTCTTTAAATCCTCACACATCTACAAAGAAAGGTGGGATATGAACCTCCCCAAAAGAAAGAATCCTCTAAAAGTGTTAAAAATCAGATTGATCTCATTTAGAGAATGAAGATAGTGCAGTAAATTAGGAACTGAGAGGTTCTGAGACCAATTTACTCTCTAATTCTTAGAGAGCCACCTCTAAGCCTCAATTCCCCCATGTGTTTTAACTGTAAACTTCCTACTTGTAGCTGAGGGAAGTTCCAGGAGATTTTACTACTATTAAAATACGACTGATCTTGCACTGGAAATTTAGTGGCTCTTTTATTCTTTCTTCATCCTATTTAAAGATGATGTATCTTGACTGTTATTGCCACTTCATGTGATAAATACATTTGCCTTGGAGGAATCACAAGAAGTCATGATATCCCCCCACTCAGTGTGAATTAAACCAGTTCCCCTACCTTCCATATGTAGCTTTTCCAGCACAGATTATAATGATTACAGAGGAATCAAACTATTCCTAATTACAGATACCTTAATTCCTAATTAAAGGTCCTGATGGAGAGGAAGTGATCTTTTAAGCATGCTAAGGAAGGATTGTACTTTCAGTGTGCTTGGCTCTGATGGCAAAAACAAAGGTGTGCAGATGGTGTAGACTCTTTTCCCCTTCAGGATGCTATTATTTCATACACAGCTTTAAAAGTAAAAAAGAATTTTTAAATGTTAAAGGAACCATTCTGAGTTATGAACCTAGATAAAAATATAAGGAGTCTAGAGACCATATGAGGAAATTTTGTCTTATAATTTGAAGGATTTTTCTCATGGGAAAAGTAACACTTTGCTTTAATAAAAGAAAATAAATAGTTACAAGCACAACCCATTTGCTGTTTGATGTAACAATGTTATCTGCTCTCTGGGCTTTTTTTTTTTTTGTTTCTGTTCAAGGCATAAAATAATTATTGAAGAGGGCTGTTTCATCTCTGTAGAGTACAAAAGTCCTCTTGCTAATTGCCACATCAAATGACTAGAGGACCCCAATGGAAACCTTCAAATGACTGTGAAAAAATTCAGGCCATCACTAAATGCTGGGCACTTTTTTTTGTGTGTGGGGGTGATTTCCCATTGCAGATTAGGTTACTTGGGTGTGGGCTTATCACACAGGAAAGGCCTGGCTGCAGATTAGTTCTGCACCATTGCAGGTCTGTTATGCCAGCTTCATCCTTGACCAAATCGATGGCTAGCACCTTTATTGTATTTTTGTGATAGGAAAGAACACTGGACTGTCCAGGCAACAAAAGAAGCAGCAGAAGGCCTACTGTGTTTCTAAAGTGTTACTTCTCTACTTTTTGTCATGCACCAGTGACATGAGTGCTGGGTCCCAGACTTTAACCTCACACAGAGTCAGAAAAAAGCTGTCAGTCTCGGCTTGTTCAAAGACAAATCCTTTGTGAAGATCAGACTAAAGTGGCATGGTCCATATACTCACTAAAGCATGCCAAGGAGTCAGAAAGTCATAATCCACCTTTGTACTTATGGCCATTCACATTTTCCTCCATAGCTGGTGCCCAATTACCAGTGCTGTAATTTTTCCTATTGTTAGAAAGCCATAAGGGTTTAGCTACCACTTATCCAATCGAGGTCACGACCTGATGTATTTAGGCTTTGCAAATATAAGTAACAGTTCCCTTATCAGTGTCACCAGGACTCTTTAACACTTAGCAAGCAGAAAGATAAATATACTTGGCAGATACAATTTGATCCATTGCTAAGCCTTCCATTTTACCAATGACCCATGGCACTCTGCCATTCAAGACTATGTTAACTATTATAACCTTATACCCTTCAGCACCAGCTCAGAAACTCAACAACTTATGCTTACAGAAAAACTTACATATGACAGCCTGCCAACCTGATCAATGACATGAGAGACCTGTGATGATTCTGACCTTGCTTGTACTACATCTGATTAGGCCCAGCTTAGGCAGGATTGCTCCTGACTTACACCAGGACAAGAACTGGGCTCTGTTTTAGGCTGATTTGCTTCCAGGAGGAAGCCCAATTTCTGTGTTGCTATTATTAGGAGCATCACTTTTTCCTTCTTGACTTTCTTTGATTAACTGGCTAACTTAAGTATTGCTTTATGGTATTTTACAACTCAGATGTATTCAGAAAAGTTCTGATTCCTCTCTTCCCTCTTTCAGACCCTTTCTACCACACACAAAGTCTAGAACAGGTAGAACAAGGGCTTGGCTTCACAAGTTGGAGAGTGCAGATTCTCTCATTTCTCTGCCCTACTGGCAGGTACTAAATTCAGTACTCTTGTCAGGGTTATGTTTATTTGAGAAGGGTTAAAGATGCAGCATCAGATCTGGAGAAGAATCTTTTTTCAGCAGAACGCACCAAGAATTTGTGTGTGAAAAACTAGTGGGAAAATCCTATAATAAAATGATCAAGATTTGCTGGAGCTTTCTTTCCTTGAAAATGCATCTTGATTACTAGAGATCTGAAAGTCTGAGTCATTTGGTTATTGCTTCTTAACAGTAACATGAGAAACCTATCCCTCAGTGTTCTGAGAATGAAACTTCCAAATGATATTTTGCAATCTAAGCATGAAATGTGGTTCTTAGCAGAACAAGTACATGTTGACTAACCAGACTCCCTAGATCACTTTGCAAATGTCCATCCATATCTTCCTTACCCTCCATGTAGAATTCATTTGATCCTCTTATTTAAATTTTCTTAATGTGACCATAAACTGCATGGATGGAGATATTGTTCTATCTGTTCTCTGTCTTATGGAATATTTGGCAATGATGCAGTGGTTTTGCCTGTAAATAATCCACTGAAGATAAACTCTGTCACTGCTTGAGAGCTGACTAGTTCAGAGCCCACCACAAGAATCTCTTCCCTCTTAGAGCAATATTGACTGGAAGACTTCCAGATCATTTTTATACTCAGAATAACAAGGAAGTGTTGTGAGATGATCAATAGTTTCAGGATTACAAGTCTAACACTTTACCAATAATAATACAGTGTAAACACTCTGAACTCTGAGGCAAAGGTCGTGAGATGACTTAGGTCTTTTGGGGATGTTGAGGATTTCCTGGACAAAATGAAGAAGAGAGGGAAAAAAAACCCCACTTTGCATTTGCACAGCAATGTCAGTTCAGACTGATGGTAATTTTATTATCATTAATTGCTGTTTTATCTCCCTGGTTTTGCAGGGATTTACTAAACATCCTGCATATTCTTGGACAAAGATACTCAGCTAACAAGGTCCCCTTCCTCCTCTGGAAAAACTGTCCAGAGAGTCATGTAGTTACCAGCCCTAAGCAGAGAAGTCCAGTCTTCAAAGTCTTTAAGTACTAAATAAGGATAATTTTTAATAATTCTTAATCCAAGAGACAGTCCTGGCCCTTGCAGTATGCAGCAGGAGTTTTGAAGGGTGAGGAGAACCCAGTCCTCACCCAGAAGGTACCAGGGTCTATGCTGTGATGATCCAGTACAGACTTTGTAAGCATGTCTTTACTGCTGGCCAGTTGAGCTTCTAGACTCAGACTCTGTTAGTTTAGTCCAAATTCCAGTATTATTATTATTATTGTACATCTAAATCTCTAGTTTAATTTCCTTAGAGTTCATTTCCTTTGGAAGAGCTTTATGCACATTTTCTTTTTAAGTGGCAGCTATATGGGACCTAAAACTGATGATATATTTTAGGCTATCACTCTTATCTGGAGCAGAGATGCTCAGGAGAATAGGGAATTCTCTTTTTTTTTGTTTTTTAATGATGTGTTAGGGCATGGAGTTTCCTGAACATTTAGCAAAGGGATGTCAGGGTGAAACAGCTGCACATATTAAACTAGCAGTGAAATCCAACTCCTTTTCATCTTCTCAGTTATACAGCTCTTTGTGAAATTATTCCACAGGGCAATGTGTGAATAACTGCTAACTAATGTACAATCAGTTCCATTTTAATAGTGCTGACATAGGTGATGGAGCCAGCACTGAGAAAACACAGTGTCATAAATTGATTCAGGTTAAATGGCCTGATTCTCAGCTAATTATTTTATAGTTCATTGACATTCAGCAAATGTGAGAACTGCAAACCTTGTAGCCACAAGGTGCTATGAGATAGCTGTAAACAGAAGGTCTTTGATGCAACAAATGGTACCTAGGGGCAGTTCCATACAGGCACCCTAACACAAAGGCTCACTTACAGGGCTAGTGCCAAACTAAAAAAGAAATCAAGACATAACAGCTATTTTCATCCTACCTGGGAAACTGACATGAAAGAATCTGATGCACTGACCTTACCTTTCCCTCCTCAGTTCCTTGTTTCTGTACTAGTTACAGTTTAGAAGATGTTTACATAAAATGTGAAGTGAAATCAACCTGTAATTTCTATCAGTATAAAAGTAAAGCCCTTCTGGAAACAGACATTGTAACCTAATATCACTAAGTTACAGGAAATATTAGGTATCTTCAAAAGTCTTGCAATAACAATAATACAGGTGAAATAACAAGTTCACAAACATCCTTCATTCTCCTTTAGAAGCAGTGTCCTAATTGATAGTACCTTCAAATAGGGTGGAGGCAGGAACTGATAAAAAGAGCTGATATTAATCAGGTTTTAAATTAACAAGCAAGATGTGTTGATTTACATGACTGCCTCTGATTTGTTCAGTGTTAGTTCTTCATCTTTTTCCCATTGGAAAGGCTGTTTCTTCAGTGACAAAGCCTCCTTCTTTTTGTTTCCCAGTAAGTTTTCCTCTGTCTCTTCACACATTAGAGTTTGCATTGCATAGTTTGTATTATTCATGTATTACTCAGATCTATCAAGCTGCATTTGGATGAGAATTTAAAACTAAACTAAACATACACAACAAGATTAACAAAATAATGCAATCCTATATATATTTTTTTACCAAAATAGGATGCTGACACTTTTCTAAGATAAAGAAAAGTGTTATCTGTTAATCTTAATTGATTGGTTTTTGATCAATACAGATCAGGGTTTGAGATTTACTGTGTATTATCTCTCACAGACTGACTTTATTGATGGACTGTGAGGGGAATACAAACTTCCTTTCCTTCCCAGACCCTGAGGAGTTTCTGAAGTGAAAATCAGCAAGTCCTTGTACCAGACTAACCAAATAGATGTAAATGAAAAAGTTTAATAGTGCAACAAACGCTGTTTAAAGAAGCTCACCCAGCAACGAGGTCAATATTTTGGCTTTTGTTAAAAGGTCAGCAGAAATAATTCACTGTTGCCAGAGAAGCTGACAAAATATCACACTGCTGGACACTGCTCAGAGGGCTGGGTATGGAGATTTAAGCAGATCAGGGGCCATTTCTCATGGTGATCACCCAGAGAGGTTAGGTTTGAGTTCTCCCATCTATATTCACGTTCACATCAGTGCAGTTACTCAGGCCAAGAACTCAGAGCAGAAGGGATGGTAAAAATGTGATGTGAAATAACCAGTGATAACCAGCATTTATTCAACTGTATTACTGGGGGAAAAAAAATGACAGATTTAACCACAGTCACTGGGGTAGAAGGGATAGCCAAATGAAATGGGATTTGTGGAGGAACAAACACACATTTCTTACAGAATTTCACATGCCAAAACTCACTAGAATTTGAAAATTCAATTCTTTCACACATTAAAAGTAGAGGAAAATTTGCCCACAAGTCTCAAAATAAGAGAAAATGCATTCTGAAAAAAGGCTTCAAGTTTAACACATTTTAAAACTTAGTTTTTATTTTCAATATTATATATTACCATTGATAATAATTCTTAATACTTCTGTAAATTTTTTTCTAACATAATCACAGGATCACAGGGGTTGGAAGGGACCCTGGAGATCTTTGAGTCCAACCCCCCTGCCAGAACAGGACCATATAATATAATATAATGTATCTGTTATTCCTCCTCTTTTTTCCCCTTTGCTTTTCCTAGCTAGAAAATGATGAAGTATGACAAATAAGGGGAAAGTGTTTACTTTAAAGAGCAAAAATTTGTGAAAAAGTGTTCTAGAGTTCTCAGCCTTCCCTTCTAAATAAAACCCCCAAATGGTAAAAGTTGGCAAGCATAGAAGGAAAAAATGAGTAAACTAATGTTTAATACAGGCTTAGTAACCTTCTGTAAAATTAATATTAATTCCCAGAGGTCATGAGTCAGTAGAAAACAGATTTTAAACTATTATTTTGGAGTGGGATTTAAATGGAGGTTAAGAGCAGACAACGAAGACTTGGAATTCAGTGTTGCTCTTGATCCCTTCAGTGGTGCACAAGTCTCACTGAATTGGTTTTGTCAGTTTGTTGGCAAGAATTTGGCATAGGAGTTCAGCCATCAATCACCAGAGTTTCTTTAGTTTAGTTATAAATAGTGTAGGTGAAGGTTTAGGGTTGTTTATAAAGAATCCACAAAATCTTTTTTTAATCTGTTACTGACAGATGGAAATACCACAGCGTGTTTTCAGGCCAAACTCAATGCATATTGCTTGAGACAGCATAAAGTATCAAGTATAAAGTGCCAACTAACTGGTCAAAATACAGGAAAATAGCACTTTTTATCCAATTCTTCAGTCCTGACATGGGGAGGAAGGTGGTCAAGGGCCTGAAGTGCCATCCTTGAGCACCAGAGTGCCAAGTCATGTCTCCCTTGGTACACTGCAGAATATGCAACGTTTCTGTGCCTCAGCTTCTAAACTCTTTCTAAAATTAATCATCTTTCCTTTTTGTCCTCCTTATTACCTTTGTTTTCAGGGAAGTTCTTCAGAGCAAGAGGCTCTGTTACACATATATGTGTGCTGGGTCAGCGGCCTGCTGCCCGCCCAGCCGTGCTCCCACTGACCTTTCTCTGAGGGACAGAGGCCAAGGGGAGAAAAGGGGGTGAAAAACCTTGTAGATGGAGATAAAACCAGAGAAATTACTCACCCTTTCCCAGGCTCAGCTCCACTCCTTCACTCCTGACACCTCTCCCAGGGCACAGGGCTGTGGTCAGTCCAGACCAGCTTCTGTTTGCGCTCCCTCCGTCACACTTTCCCCTCACTCCACCATGGTTTCTCTGTGGGCTGCAGGGCAATCCCAGCCTCTGCACATGGAGCACCTCATCTTTCTTCTCTAACTTGGGTGCTCTTCAGATTTTTTCTCATTTTTTTCTCTCCTTTTCTGCTTGCTGGGCATCTCTTGCCCTTTCCACACTGTCTTTTCCCTGAGGTGCTGCTGAGGGGGCTCCACAGTGCCTGGCGGCAAAGTGATTGGAACCGGCTGGAATCGACTGGGACCAGCCATGGCCTCCCTAGGGCAGCTCTGACCTCCCCTCACAGCTACACCCTGTGGCCCTGGGTGCCAGCACCTTGCCAGAGACACCCTCTACAAAGGAGTCTGACATTAGATGGCAAAGGGAACTCTGTCAGCAGCCAGTATTGCTGAGGGTGGGCAGCAAACAGGGAGCTTTGCTCTCCCAACCCCTCAGGTTGTCACCCATCAAACAGGAGCTCTGCAGCTTGGTGGAGAGCAAGGGATGGCATCGTTAGCCTGGTAAGGACTTTTACCATGAGAGAGTTGATTAGTCTATAGCTGACCCAGTTGATCCTAAGACAGATTTAAGGGATACTTGGTAGCAACATGGAGTCTGGCCTGGAGCTGCTCCTGTGCAGTGAGGGCTCAGAGGAGCCCATTGTTTGTGCTGGAGATCCCAGCAAGGCAAAAAACCATTGAGTCCCAGTCTGGAGATCCCAGCAAGGCAAAAAGCCATGGAGCCCCAGTGCTGGAGATGACAAGGCAAAAAGCCATGGAGCCCCAGTGCTGGAGATGACAAGGCAAAAAGCCATTGAGTCCCAGTCTGGAGATGAGAAGGCAAAAAGCCATCGAGCCCCAGGGCCTGGCCATGTCTGCTGGGATGGCTGTTGGTCCCAGAGGCCGGGCCATGCCATGGGCCTGGGCAGTGTCAGCCCCACAGTGCAAGATGGAGACCTCCCCTGGCCTCCCTTCCTGTGATACCTGAGCATGCCACTGGAACTAGAATTCAGAAAACCCATTTCTGTCTTTTCATTGTGTGTTTCAGCAAACTGTGTAAAAGATTGTCTGAAAAGGAAAAAATGAGTCCTATTGAGTATTAATTTCCATTGGTTTTATCAGTAAAAGCAGGGTATTTTGTCCTCCTCCTAACACAGATGAGCATTATGCCATCACTGTTGGCACACTGCTCATTCTCATGGATGGCAGCAGGCTGATAAAACAGTAATTTCCAGCCTCAGATAGTCAACTGATGCAAATTTGTCCCCAAATACTGTTTTCCAATGACAAATGTAGATACTTTTATATTTGCATTTTGACCTCTGAGCCTTCCTGAGTCTTTTTCCAAGCTCCTCTCTCTGAACATATGGTCAAGAAACTCACTTTTCAAAAGTCAGAAGAGCTGAATTTCTTACAAGAGTCTGGCCCACGCCAGAATAGAAACTTCAATTTAAGAAAAATAGTATTACAACTGTCATGCTGGCTGATGTCCTCTACTTTTACAAAAGAACAATAGAAAAATCAATTACACTGGCACCCCCCTGCCTTGCAGGGTGAGCCTGTTTAAGCTTTCTTAACAGACAGAGCAGATGTTTCTTAAAGACTAATTTCTGAAGCCTAGTTCTTTAGGTAGGGAAATTAGGCCTCCTTTCACAAATATGTCTTCATTTTGTTAGTTAGAAATCACAAATTGCCCTGCATTTCCACAAGGCTTTATCAAACACACTAGATGCTGACTAAAAATCACTAGTTCTTGGCGTATGGGTCACCAAGAAATCCACAGAAACACTTGCCAACAACCTCAGCAAATCAACACTGCATAGAGTTAAATGTGTTTGTCCCTTTCCCTTCCCCACCACACCATCCTTCTCTCTCAGTTTTTACATTTTGAGAAATACATTTTGAGTATTTGGTGCTCCCTTTTGTAAAGGATTTTAGCAGCCCACATTTGTAGAGATGTAGTCTCTCAGGTCAGGGAAGGACTTATTTTCTGAATGCCTAATACATATTTAAAGGCTGATAATAGCACAGGATAGTTCCAAGAATGTTATATAACCTATAGAGTGTCTATTAAAAAAAAAGGAGAGACTTTGCCACTTAAAAAAATAGAAGCTTGTGAGATTCCCACCATCTGGATGGAGTCTTTTTTCTTCCCAGATGAATTAGTTGTCAGGGGAGGAATTATTTTAGGCATCAAGTAACCCCTGATTGTGAGTGACAGACTAACACAAGAGCAGATGCAAGGTTGCTGCTGCCTATCCATTATGTGGAAAGGAGACCCATGCATGTCCTACTTACTGTGCATTCTGACTTGGGTTATTAAAAGAGTAACTAGAGGTGGGTCAGACCCAGAAGATAGCTCATACCACTCACAACAGATGTTCTTTCACAAGAGAGAAAGCAAACACTGGATACTTTCTGGGGATACTATAGAAGGAGGGGGTCTTCAGTGCTCACAGAAACACTTAGATCCCATTTTCAAAGAAGCACAAAACCAACTTTTCCCTCAAACAGCAATTACTCTAATAAACTTTCTTAGAGGCTGAATTCTGCAGAAATTGTGTCCTGTCACTGATTTGTCAGTATCCTGTGCATAACAGCATCTTGATGAATCCAGATAAATAGGGTTTTGAATGCATCTTCAGATAGAAATCCATCTCCTGTTTCAGCTCATGGAAATCTCTTAATTTACATAAATATGGATAGCTGTAAATCTCCCCATTCTTGCAGCAGTACAAATCTATTAGGGGAATCCTTAGTGGTATCTACTCAACAATGTCATACTGATAGGTTTATTTAATATAAGCTATAACCCAAAATACAGTAAAAGAGGCATTATTATAGTAGAAGTGTATGAAATTCTGTCTAGAAACTTTTGTGTCACCTGATTTCTCTATCAATTCAAAATTCAGACCCTGTCCATCCAAATTCTTTACCAAGGCTCCTGCATTTAGGAGACTATCTGGATTAGTCTCACATCTGAAACACTGTTGAATTTATTTAATGAACCAAAGTAAGTCTGAGCTTACTGAGGCTGATCTGAGGCTGAAAATGCAATAGTGAGGTGTTGGGCTGTGAGACATTTTAATGTCTCCAATCAGTAAACTCCACAAGCCACAACCCAACATGATCCAAATCCAGTATAAAGAGTGCAGATGGTCAAAGTAAATAGGTATACAAAAGAAATATGTGTTAAATATTGGTGAGACCTGATCATTTTCTCTTTAGAGATCGTGTTGGAAACACAAGAAGACTATGGACAGTGTTTGCTGAAAATAAAGAAATAAAAAACAGTGCCATCTTGTGGTAAGTAAAATGCTTTGATAGAAGAAACATTTTCATCCGTACTCTGAACTTTAGATGTTAGAATAAATCTATTTAGAACTTGAGGTGGTGACTTTTCTCCTCCTCTGGACTGGTTTCTTTGACAAGCTTGTGAGTGCTGCTGTTAGAAAACCAGAAAGCTGTAAGATAACATCTGCTTCTCCCAGGATGAACAGTAGGTACATGAAGTTGAGTGTACATATATGAATATATTCATCTCTAACCTCGTTGTGTTGCCTTATTTAATGAACATAAACCCCTAGTCTCCATGTCTGGATTACTGAGGCAGAAAATGGTTAATAGTTATGCCCACTATGTCACTGCTGAAAAGCTGAAACAGCTCAGGCCAGCCATGCAGCAGTGAGACAGTGTCACCTCTGCAGAAGAGCATGGTGAAGAAACAAGGTGTGTTTTCTGAGGACAGACTCTCTGAAGTGATGCAGTCTGCTCAGGCAAGCATGTGCTGTTGGGAATGGGGCTGAGAGTATCAGAAGAAGAATTTATCAGTGCCTTGCTCTAATTACTGGTACTACAGTCTGACTAAAAATAAACCTGAAGCTTTATCAGGCAGAGTGACTTTGGCAAAATATTTCTAAGGCCTGACTAAGACTCCTGAAATCAGCAGGATCTTTTGTCTTTGACCTAAATGGAACCAGACTTCAACCTAGGGTACACATGCTTCTAACACTATCCAACATTTTCTGTCTTACTCCATGAGTTTCTTCTTAAATCATGTGATCTCTTTAGCAGTGCAGGTCGTAGCAATACACTAATAAAAGCTTGATAATTATTTTAGGAGCCATGGACTGTCTGGTACAGTATCTCCCAGTGAGTAATAAATACTCTGAAGTTACTCTATTAATTTGCTCCTCTTGATTGCTTTTGAGATAAGATTCTACAATCTTTTTCATTAAAATCCTTACAAATACCTATCAAGAAAACCTTTCAAATTGGTCAACTCTATCTACTGACAATGAAAGAATGATGGGAAGAAGGATGTATTTTCTAGAATTTTCCAACGTTCTGAATAAGATTTATTGGAAATTGGTATTAGAATGACAAGAATTGCATGTCTTTATCTGAAGTATGTTACTCATCCTAAGCAATAAACATAACTCTTAGCCATAAATGTTAGACTTACAATATTCTGAATGTTGCCAAGAGGAAAAAGGAAAAAAAAAAATTACATCAGAAAAAGATAGGGGTAACTTTTGGACAAACCATGAGTAACCTGATTTTCATGCCCTAAATATACAAATATTGGGTTTATAATATGATTGAAACAAATATATTTTCTGTTTTACAACAACCACATTTTAAAACAGCAGTGCATCATTCTTATTTTATTCTTTAGTACTGAAGAGCCTGCCAGCACATACACTCACCATCTGTCAAAGTCATGTCCATGCTTTCCTCATTTTCAGGCACCTGAAAAACTAAGTTTCCAAAATTATAATCTCTTTCTGAAAATGAAGGTCAAAATATTTATTACCTTTCATTTTTGTTCTCCATATAAAAACAAAGGTACATTTCTGATGTTTTGTTGTTTTGGTTTTATTATTATTGGAAAAAAAAAAAAAGCAGCAGTTCAGTGTAACTTAGGAAATACATGTTTTCCAGCAGCAGACTTTTGCAGGGCATAATTCTTTGCTAATATAGCAAGTGAAAAGCAACAGGCTGTAACTGCAGACCTCTGCAAGTCATTGAACCTTTATGTTTTGACACTTACCCTGTGAAAGAGCTGTTGAGCCTCACGAGCACTAATACTTTATACAGTCAGAATAAGGCTTATTGCACTTGCCAAAGCAGGTTAAACTCTACTAGCACCTGAACTGGCACCTCATCACTCTCGTGGGATCTTATCTGATTGCTCAAAATCTGCCTGCTTGCTGGAGCAAGTGCAGGGGCTCTGCTCCTAAGCAGCTCCACACTAATCTCCCTGAGTCAGCATGTGATCCAGGGTGTATAAAACACAGACTGCAGAAGTGAAGGATGCCTTGAGCTGTGACAGAGCTCACCAGCTCTGAATCTTTATCCAGCAGGGGTTTCCTAAGTGCATTGAACTGTTTCAGAAGGGTAAAGAGCAAATGAGCTGGTTCAGTCTGGGTTGCTGGGAAAGGTGTTATTGTACCATCTGAAGGATGCAATAACTGCTGCAATAACCTACTGTATAAAAGTGTACTTGTGTACCTTTAAAAGCAGGCCCAACTTCTTAGGTGGTGCAATGTTAGCATATGGTATTTCTATCAAAAATTATTCACACCTTAAGCTGTTCTTCCTCTTGGCTCTCTGATGTATGTTGAATGTGGCTTCTATCATATAAAGTCAGCCTTGTATAAATACTGTAGTGGGCTGATAGAGCAACCAAGTTAAATTACCCTATTGTAACACAGTTGTCTTCTTTTTGTTGTTGGAATCATGATGCTGGTTCCCAAATGGCTAAAATCATCCCTCTTTTTCTCATAAGTGACTGAAATAAGTAGGTGCTGTGTGCTTTCCTTTCCTGATGGGAATAAAACCACACACTAATACAGAGCTTAGCTGAAAGAGCATCATGCAGATCACAAATGAATCATTATTTCATTCTTTCCAGTGTCTGCACTGAAAATATTCCCCTGTCTTAAAACACAACAGAGGAATTGATTCTAGCCCTTGGCAGGTATTTATTCACTGGCACTAAGAAATGCTTGTTCATAACATCACTGGATGGAACTGATGTTAGATTGTGACCACAGGAGGTACAAGTGTGAGTGTATTACCAGTGTACATAGACCAACTCACAGAGGAAGAGCATTTTAGTCATATTTAGGTCATCATTGTCCAGAAGGTGGTGTAATGAGTCACAGGAACTGCAAGTTTCTTTGGAAAAGGAAAGTTACCTGAATGCTACAAGTAGTTCTGGGCTTTGGGGAACAGAGTGAACTCCTTGGTTGAATTTTACAATGTGGAATCTGTTTGATTGACAATTAGCATTTCTTTATATGTTAATAAAGCAGGTGGAGTGAGACAGAGAGCAATACAAACTCACAGGCTGCTATTTTTTGTTTGTTTGCTTTAAACACTGAGATTCAACCACAAATCCTTATACAAGGCACGAAACAGACCTTTGGCACCTCTGAACTGCTTGGGCTTCTAGTTATTTCTACAAGTGGAAAACAAACCTGAGGAGAATGCTTGAAGTTGGGATTGTTCAAATCTAAGAATGTGTTCCAATAAAGTCCTTTTTAACAAATGCCAGGATCTGAAAACAGAATACTAAATCAATAGGAGCAATGGGGGTTTTGCCTTCCTAATATATCAGAATCCATGAAGAGGTGAGAGATGCACTGGAATAAAGAGAACCAATGGGCTCTCCTTGCAAGTGAGAACAGACTTATGGCTTCCCTAACCTGCTTTGGGAAGGGAATGCTCCACAGGGCATTACCTGCTGCCACAATTGCCAGATCTCATCACACTTTGGCCCCAATCCCATTTTATAGCTCTAACAAGGATTGGTCACATGGTCAGCGGCCTGACTGAAGATTTACATTTCCACCCTTGTATTAAACAGCTGCAAAGAGGCTGAAGATCAGTGACAAAGGCTGTGGAAGGACCATTCTAATTAGAGCAGTGAGGACATTTTCATATGGAAATTGCTAGAGCAGTGGCTGAGTAAACAAAAGACCTGGGTTAGAGTTTTTCCAGCTAGAAGGATGCCCTAACCCCTGTAGTTTATTCTATATGCTCCTTTTATTTCCACTAATACTGTTCTTTCTTCCAAAAACACCTCAAGAATTGTTAAGCCAGAAAAACTGCATTTGTATGGTTGCTTTCTCTAGTAAGTAGGCAGAAGAGTAGAGCCCTGAAACTTTCTTTGCTCATTTTGCATTGGCTGGACACTGTGTGAAATGCACTGGCCATTGGTGGACTGTGCACTAAAATCCAAGTTTCTTGTGCTCTACAGGGCTCCTGATTCATTATTTGACAGCAGGAGACACCAATTCTCACCTTGTGAGTTGAGTTCTTTCCTGAATGATGGCTCAGCTACACCCTTTGGTCTGTCAGAGATGTGGGGCTGATCCCTCCTAGGAGCACACAGAAGCTAAAAATAGGCTTCTTGCATCCAGGATGTTTGTCCCAGTCCCATGTGCATGATGATGAATATCTCTTCCTTTCAAAAGGCTGAGAAATGCTGTTTCTTTTCAAAGATCCTTTGCAGCCATTTCCCCTGAATTTCTTGACTTTCATTCTGTTCTGGAACCCAGAAAAATAAGGTTCTGAATTCTCAACACAGCCTCTTCAGAGACACAGACTGATTTCTAAAACCAAGTCATAACAGAAGTTAGTTAAGCTGGAAATTTTAAACCCATCTGATTTAAGCAATGACTATTTTTTGAGCATAAACCTGTAGCCCAAAGAGCACAAAGCACTTAAAGTTGTGCAGCAGAAATTTGTGAGCTTTTAAGTGCTGTTGATGCACATGTGTTACTATAGATATGCAGTAGGATATGTAATAGACACACTTCTTGCTTCACATGACTGGAAAGAAGATATAACCTGCTCTAATAAAAGTAAACAAAAAATGAACTTTTATGTAGGTAAGGAGTTCAGAGTTATGTGGTTAATTGTTTTAGCTGGTACAACAGTTACTCAGTCACTGTGCTTTCTTAGACATGTCTTTTTTTTTCTCAGTTCCTGCTCATTAGGAGAGAAATTCCAACAGATAAGTCAGCAATAGAAAGAAAATACACTTATTAAAAACAATATGATTGATGAAGTAATAATTCATCAATTATAAACTCCTAATTGTAGGGTTTATCTCCCCTTTGCCTTTCACCACCTGTCACAGATTTGATGGCTTATCATAATTAACTTGCTTATTGCAGATATTTCAAGTGAGTAATATGTGAGAGGGTGTATTCCAGAAGTACAATGCAGAGCAATTGTGTGAGCAGGGAGTTGTTGGGATTAATGAGTGCAGGAACAGGAATAGCTCCATGGGACTGTTGGAAATAAGTCATGAAGAGACAATTATTTGCTCAAAAATAAGAATCATTCCTTTCTAAGTGTACATCCACATTGAGCTAAACTTGACATGCTTCTTAACCCCTCTCTCCCCCTGCTTTATGTATCTTACACTTTGTAGTATCAGTATCAAATCTGGTGCAGTCAAATTTCCATTTCTCCTAAGCTGCTTAAAATGCACCAATTGTGTCAATTTGCTTTGAAAATCCTAGTTGTTGTCTGTAAATCATGATTTCCACTACTTGCCTAAGATATATACATAACATATACAAGTTTTCTCTAAAAAAAATTAACTGAAATGATAGATTTTGAAAGCCAACGATTTAAATTCTTTGCCACGGGATGATTCAGGAGTTTCTGAGAAGAGAAAAGCAGCTGCCATTGGAGACATGATACACATTCACAGTCCAGACTGCTGTTCACTTTGGGTGCATGGATGGTGGAGTGAATACCTGTTTCCATTCTCTAACAGCCAGACTTTCAGGTTGAGAAGTTCTCAGGGCCTTTTGAACAGACTCAGAGGGAAGCAGATGAAAGTGTATTTGGAGTCCACAAGGAACTGACATCTTGGCGTGACACCAAAGTGGAGCACCAGCACAGCCCAGCTTGGGGAATGGCCTCAAAAATGTTAGCATTTTCTTCCTGCAATTGTTTCATTCTCTTTTGCTCTAGGCACCTTTCTTTGCAATCTAAACAGCACTGCCAGGGATTAAGTTGAATCAACTAGCTGCTAATATTTTAATCCTTTTGCAGCTCATTGACCATAGCTGAACTAAGCGCTGGTCAAGTGCCATGTCACTAGTTCAATGGAATTCAGACTTTGGCACTCTGAAAAAGGCAACAGATGTGCTTTAATGATTATCTAATAACTTGTGGTGTGTTGGTTTTTTGTTTGTTTGGTTTGTTTGGTTTTTTTTCAGTTTGCTGTGCTAATGAAATCTAATCTCATTGACCCAACAGACAAAACCGTAACAGTAAGAACATTAATGGCAAGACAAAGGGCCTGAACAATACCACACTCTGGCAAAAATCCAGAAATCAAAGCACTGCAAAATGTACTGGGAACAACAGGAAGGTTGACTTCAATTCCACAAGCAGTTAAAAAAATTAGCTACACAATTCATGAATTAACTGTGGATGAATAATAATAATGAATAATAATAATGAATTCAATGTGTCTTCAGATAAATGGACTGAAATATCATTGTTTTTCCTGGGATTGGAAAAGACTAGAGAAAAATTTCTAGTAGGAATCAGTAAAAATTCCAGATGCCCAGATCCAAAACATCAAGTTTAACCCTTGAATGTTTCATTAAGGTCAGCAGGGGTGTGTAAAAGATTGATTCAGTTTATGATGTCTGATCTTATATAGCAAACTAAGATACTGCAGGCAGTAGTGCAGTTTAAGGGTCTTGACTTGCAGTTCTCACTTCATGTTCAATGACTGTCAGATCATGTTCTGAGCATTCTAGAGAAGAGATTAACAAAATGGCATTTAAATAAAAACTGGGGCTATTGCTTAAGGCATAAAAGTAGGGAATTCCAAATCAAGTGGACTTAAAATTTGTCATTCTCTGAAATGCATCTGGCTGTTGTGGCAGCTGGCTTCACAGTTCATTACCAGTTCTGACTGGGAGGACTGCTGCTCACATGCACTGATTGGGAACAAGTGCTCGACTCCTGGTGATTTCTTCTGGGATTTTAATGGGAGTGAAGTATTGAAATGTTTTTGTGAAGCTGGTGCAAACTTATTATATACCAGAATGTGTCTGGAAATCTGTGCAGCAGCACACACAGCTGTCAACAAGCACTGCTTCCCAACTGTCCTTTAGCTTCTGCTGTCACTGCTCTGCTAGTCCTTTGCTAGACAGTAAAAGTCTTGTTTATGAGAAGCTTTAAAAGAGAGAAGACAAGCAGCTCTCTAAAAGGAAGCTTTCACTCATGGGTCACATGGCTGATATTTGTAAGATCTTATTTTTTATTTGTAATATTTTCTGTTTGTCTCAAAATGTCCTAAACTTCTGTGGAGCTGATCTGTTCCCTCAGTGATTCCCAGCTTAGTTTAGCAGTGATATTGCAGTTGTATAAATATATTGCTAAACAAGATGATGGAAAGATTTCTTCAGCCTTATGTGGCTGAAGTTATTGAATCACAATGGACTGTACAGCATTAAGCAAGAACAACAACCTGAGAAGCAAATTTAAGCTCACATATCTGGGCTATAGGATTGGAGGTTCTATCTGAATAAAATAAGTCTTTATTGATCTTCAGGGCTTGTGACCTGTATGCACACTTCCCTGCAGGGCCATTTTCCTAGTGATTCCCCATTCCTGGCTGTATTTATTTTGCCTTATCCAGGTTGAATTTGATCTAGCTGTCTCTGTCTGGAACTGCTCTTAGGTGGCATTGAGATATCCTATTTATATCACTGGGGACATTCATGGCAAATGGGACACAATCTGACACAAGGGAGTTGTCAGATGTTGAGGCCATGACTTCTCTCTATCTCTCCAGATGACAGCAAGTAAATATTTTGAGGTAGAGGACTTAGATAGAAGTCTTTGATCTTCATGTGTGCCCTGCAGAAGCTTCTGGACTCTAGCAGAGGTGAGCAGACATCAGTCAGGCTACTGCAGAGCTGTCAGAGGAAGCCATGTCTCCTGTAATTGGCAGCACACTTCTTTGAGTGTTGAAATTTGGCTAAGAAGCTGAAAATTCTGTCTTCTGCAGGCTTCAAGGCTGTGAAGGGGCTAGGGGGAATGCAACTTGCTGGCATCTCTGAGCATTTTCTATTGACAGTGCAGTTGTCAGAGGGGACTGACCGAAAGATCAGAGATGACCTGGATGACCAGATGTAGGTTGTTGTTTTAGTTTCAGCTCCTGTGAATCCTATGTGCTTTTGGAGTCACCAGAGATAAGAGGAGGAAAACACACAGGAGGGAAATGACCTACCTTGCTGGACATAACAATCACCCTAGCAGAAAGTTTTGTTGATGTGAAGTTAGAAACCTTTAACCCCATTCAGCAAGGTTTTGGCCTGGGGTGTTTAATGGAAATTCTGTGTTGCTAAGCAAAGAGGTAGGAAACCTCAGTGGTAACTGCTGCAAATGAGGCTGTGTGTTCCTCCTTCTCTGCACTTCCAAGTGACAATTTCAGCTTCCCAGATACCCTTAATCAACCAGTGAGACACTGTTCATGGCAATCTCTGACCCAGAAGCCTGTGAGTACAGTCACATCCACAACAGATCTGCTGGGAAAGGAGGAATTGAACGGTGGGATTCTGCTCCAGGTTAGGACAGGGAATGTCCCATTCAGGTCATGGTATTATTAGTGGCCTGCAATGCATGTAAATTTTGGCAAATAATTTCAACTGTGAAAGCATCCATTCCCAAAGCTGTGGAATTGAAGTGCTTCCCTGCTCCTTGTTGAATTTTATTTAGATAAGCATCCAAGATGTCCAGCATTTATATTAGATTTGAGCAGGAATAGCAGTTTCTTTTCACTAGCTCCATACTCTCTGTGTGGCTTAAGCTTCCTTCATCAGCTTGCAGAGGACAGGCAGCTTCAGACAGTAGAGAAGACACAAGGATTTTTAAATTCCACTGCATTTTGCAGGGAAAATGTATTTACCATGCCCAAACTACCAGGGTCACAGAGCAATAAAACATTCTTTACTCTAAGTTTGATCCTTGAAGGTATCGCTGGCTCTTGGAGTGTTGGGTTTGCTTTAACAAATTCTCTTTCTGGTTTTCTGTCAACTTCTATTTTTCCTGTCAACCTCCAGTTTCCCATCTCTGCGTCTCTGTGGCTTTGAAGCTTATCCCTGATAAAAGACAGCACTTATGTCAAAATACACTAATGTCATTTTGACACACAAGTGCACAGCCTGGAAGCCATTTCACTTGGCAGAATTATCTCCTCTGGCAGCCTCACCACAGCTCAGTTGAGCTGCTGGGCACTCATGTGTATTTGTCCCACTCTTTTTGTCAGAGGTAAACCCTTAGGACTTTCATCAGCTCACACGAAATAAACACCAATGCAAATAACTCTGAAAAAAACATACGAGTCTGAGACTGTTTTCTGGGAAACAGTTTCTTGTTAGTTTTGAGGGTTTAATTCAGGGCACCAGGGTAATCCAGGGAAATGAGTAACAATGTCAGACACACCATTTGCTCCTTTCTTTCTTTCTTTTCTTCTAAAGCAACATATTTTTTAGTGAATGAAGGTGAGAAACAGTTTGGAATTGCTAGAGATCATCTCTGTGGTGTTTCTGAATAACTCTGTTATTCTCCTGACTGCAGCTCATCTCTTTATTAATTACTCTAGATGAGACTTGTATTAGTACTAACTTTTTTCCTCCAAGAGGAGAATGACCTTGTGACTTCAGAACCAGACTTTGGGTCAAGATTTTCCCTTCCAGATCTGATAGGAGGAGCCAAAAGTTCTCATACTTTCAGCTACCTAAATCCTAGGTTACAGAGCCTGCAACTCAAGAAAAGTTTTCAGATTTTTTCCAAGTAAATCAACCAGCATCACTGCCAAGAGCTCTTGTGTGCTTCTGCTGTCAAGAAACAGCTCAGCATTTGGTATGCACCTGCAGAGCAACATCTCCTCCCTGGCTGGTGTGCTTGCTGAGATACTGAGATCCATGGAAAAACAAAGCATTCACTGATAGAACGAAAGATACCCAGCTTTTCACTTTAAATATATGTTCTGCATGATGCTTACACTCTAAAATCAAGTCTTAAGGATCTCTGATTACCTACAGTCAGTATTACTGGTGCTGAGCTCTCTGTCAGCTATAAGCTATAAACTGACAGTGTAACACCACTTGTCACCTCACAGAGACAATGTGAATATACACATATTAATGTTTGTGTTTAGCTACTGTCGTGATAAGCACTTCAAAATGTGTGAGGAATTTACATCCCACTTTGAATAGTGATGCAGTGAGCAAAGCCCCAGTGAACACTGGGGGAAAAACACTGTATTGCCACAGAGATAGTTCTACAAGGGATAATCTTGTTGCATCCTGAATGAATTAAGGGTCAGGGAAATTGAGTTGAGTAACAAACCAAAGAAGAGGAAGAATACTTTTGTGTAAATCTTTCAGATCTTAAATGAGAGTCAGAAACTCGTGGAGTTCCCAGATACTGCAAAAGCAAATATTTACTACAAATGCTAGAGGCAGTGTGTTTTAACCTACATAACAGCACAGTAATTAATTGTTCATAAAATTTCTTGGTTTTAATTAGGATTAGAACTAGAATGAAAGTTTAATTTTTTTAAAAAATTCAATATGAATTGCAGATTCAGTATGAAGCACCTTGTAGAGTCTGCATCAAGATATGAGGAGTGTGTGAAAGGGCAAAGCAACCAGAAGCAAATCCTGACTCTGTTAAGGTAGAGAAGTTGCTGTTCACTTTCCTACAGTGAGAATCCACTCCTTAGTGCATATTATGAATACAGAAGAAGCATTATGGGCCAAGGTGGCACATTTTAATAGTCACACTGAACAAGCACAATTGAGACATCAAGTCCTCTTTACAAGAAAACAGCGTGACTGAGAAAACCATGAAAATGAAATCCAGCCTTAAAATTATCACTGAATAACTTTCCACTGAAAGATAGAAGTACTTTCATAATTAGGACAAAATAAGTAATAGCAATGTGACAAAGTGTCACATTACTCAGAATGTATTAACTCAGAGCCATTAAGAGAACAAATCTCTCACTGCTGCACAGAACTGATGGAGTTTTCATAAAAAGCCTCTTTTCTGTTTGGATTTAGATCAGTACTTTGTCCACTGATTCCTGGTATTTTATGCATCATAATATCTAGAAAGAAGGAAGATCCTTGTCTCTCTGAGAGCTGAAAGCAAGTGACTGAAATAAGAAAGCTGCTGCACTATCTCAATAAAACACTGTTATGATGGCAATTTATTTTGAAACATGACTTAAACAACCACAAAGGTCTCATCATGTTCTCAAACTGTGTCCCATGCCTGGCTCTCTGCCTCTCCTTCATCTGTATCAAATAATGTGAGATGTTTTACTAGGAAATAGTCAGGGCAATGAATCAACACATCTACAGAACAGAAACAAAATCTTTCCCACATACTCTGAGAAGTTTTTGCACACTGCAAATCAGTTAAGTGGGCTCTTTCCAGTTTGAACTGCTAATGCCAATTTGTCCAACAGGACTGGGTGGTAGATAAGTGTTTATATCACCACTGGCTAATTGACCAGAAACAGGGCTCATAACTGTATAGGCACCTTGGCACATAACAAAGTCTAAAAGGTTTTCCTCCTCTTCAACACTTTATAATGCAACCCAATCAATGATGTGGGCCAATATTGTTCAGAAATTTATTCAGAATATCAAAGCACTGGGATTTCAAAGAATATTTAGACTCTGCTGATTTTCCCCACAGAATCAAAGAGAAAAAATATTTTCTATTATCCCCAACAAACAAGAATCCATTGATTACTTGGCATAAACAAACTCAGGATGCACATTGCTATTGAATCATTATATATGAAGAAGGCTGGGAAAACAAAACCCCCCTGTTGGCATTTCCCTCCACCTCTTTCTTAAAATAAAGAGCATAAACCTGAGCAGTCAGTCTGGAGAGAAACAGGGGGCTGAGGAGAGCTACCTGCCTTCTCTTGCCATGCAAATAGTTCAGAGCAGCCTGAAAGTCAGGAAACAACTAAGAGGAAGGTGCTTCTGCCCATATGAAGCTTCACAGGAGAAGCCAGAGGGTAGAGCCATATGCTTGGGCACAAAGCCTCACATCTGAGCAGCACCTTGCAGGGGAACTTGGAAAAAAGCAGGACCCGGGGAGGCTTGTGGCTCAGCTCAGGCTGCTTGTTACAACAGCTGGCTGCATTCAACTGCAACTGTAGTGGACAGCAGCAGTTGGGGGGCCTTGCTTGTTGTCTGGCCACGAGGGACCGCTGCTAGAACCTGTCATCACTCATCTAATGAGCTTGAAACAAGAGCAAAGGCTCCTTGGCCATCCTTGGCTATCTTTAGAAGGGGCAGCACCAAGCCACCCGCTGCCGTGTGTGGCAGCCCCAGTTGGAGCTGAGCTCTGGGGGATGATGACAGAGTGTCAGGATCAGTTCACACACCTAATCCCAGGCTCAAGTGGGCAGGCCCTGTTGATTCCCACTGTACAGGGACACATGTGCTTTTTCTAGTTGAAACTTTGAAAGTATTTGTAAGTCTCTGAAGCCCTGGCATTCAAACCAGAGTTTAGTATCTTGATTTTGGAAGCCTGTCCTTTGTGCGGTCAGGTTTGTTTTTTCATTTATTAATTGCTCACTTTGATGGTGGGATAAAACCCAAGACTAAACAAAGTATGTTTGTAAATGCCAGGGGCTGACCTCAGTTGCACATGGATCAACCCAGAATAAACACAGTACAGTATCAACATAATGATTTAAGAATATAAAGTCCTGAGCAATAAAGAACACTGAACAACATCCATATCTTTATTTCCAGTCATAGGCTCCTCATATATCAGCTAGATTTTTGTTGCTAGATTTTTTTTAATCACACAAGGACTGCAGTTTGGCAGTTCTGATCAGCATTCTTTGTTTCTCTGCTCTGGGTGCCTGGGTGATAAGCCAGGTTTCGGGGTTACCTGAGGATTTCACAGACTCCAGAATCTGGCTAGGGTGTTAGCTTGCCACTCAGATAGGGAACCAAAGGACTTTAAGGAATTTTTTGAGAAGGAAGGAGACAATACATTAAAATCAGAGGAATTATGACATCCTTAAAAGTTTCTGCATTCAGAGGTGTTCTTAGCCAATAAGCAATCCACCTCGTGAACAATTTGGGCTCTCTATGTTCCTGGCTATGGGAGCTGACAAGGAACAAGGAAAAAACCTTGAAAACCTTTTTACATCCCTATGATTTCAGCAGCCAGACTTGTGGCTGCTCCTCAGTTGGCTCCTGTGCAGAGCTGGTTTCCATGCCGACTAATGAGCCTCTTCATTAATTGTGGACATCTGGCTTCAAACTCCAATTAGAGCCCCATCCTTGCAACCCTGTGCTCGTGTGCACGACTTTGAACACATGAATGTGCCATTCACACACTCAGGGTTGGCTCTGAGCGACTCCTTGCTGGACACACCAACACCTTCAGGTGCTGTGCAGGCTCCAGGGAGGACCAGCTCTGCCATCCTGGTGCCATCTGACCTCAGTTGCAGAGATGGGCAGGCTTGAAGCAGGGAAAGGACTTTTCCTTGGCAGAAAACAATGCTGTTGGCTTCACAAGTTCTGTGTTCACTTACCCATTTCAAACAAGCCAAGGGATGTGGCAGTAAAAACAGCAGGGGGAAAATAACTGTGTATTATTCATATCTAAGCATATTTAGCTTCAGGCTCTCACTGAAGCCCAGCATGAGTTATTACCCGCTGAACTGAGCCTTAGGCTAGTTTAATTATAGGAACATCTTATTAGAAGGGAAGGAAATGAGAAAGAAAATGAAGACAATATTCCTGTAGTACCATCTGTGTGAGTATCTGGAGCTCATTACAGGTTTCAGATCTTAAAATTGGCTATCATAAATGCATCACCCCTAACTATCTGTGAATAATCTTTAGCTCAGAAGGTGTTCAAGTTCTGTGAAGATTGGTTTTGTTTCTTTAAAACCAATCTGAGTTGCATTTGAAACTGATTTGGGCATAACAGTCAGAATTTAGAAAATATTGAAGTAGAAATGAACAACTAGTAAAATAAATGCCAAGTCTCCTTATGTTTGCTTAGTCCAGCTTTCTGCAGCCCAAGGCCCCATTGTCTTGGGAAGTCATTGTTTTCTACTTGGGTTAGGTGGCAGAAGCTTCATCTGGCTGGCATCTGGAAACAAGGTCATCTGCCATGGTGAAGGTGTCCTCCTGACCCCACAGGGACCTTGTGCTTTTGGAAACAAGGTCATCTGCCATGGTGAAAGTGTCCTCTTGATCCCACAGGGACTTTGTGCTTGATCTCTCATGTGTGTTGGAAGACTCCTTGCAGCCTCCTCTGCCTTGAGAGCATTAAACCATGTAGGAGAAACCACTAAGAAGAATTGGTAACTCAGGAATGTGTTCACACGTGTGAGGAGGGTCAGGAGAGAGAACTTTTTCTTCCTCATCAAATTATCCTGTCAGATGAAGCACAGGGGAGGAAGGAGCACAGAAGATCTCCTACAGGATGGTTCCTTTGCACAGCACACAAACCTCTCTGCCTCCAAGCACAGAAAAGAGGCCATTGAGGAAGTTCACCAGGATTCTCTGCTCTTGACCTTCACCTGGACCAAAGAAACACACTGATTGATCCCAGCACTTAGGCACCAGTGCTTTTAGGAATGAAAAGCAGAGAGCATTGCAGACAGCAGAACGATCGGACTTTGGCCATGTGCAGGCTGGTTTCAGCTAGAAATGACCACAGACCACTGAGATGGAGACACAGCCAGTGCACAGAGCAAAGAAACGAATCCAAAACCACTGTGAAAGGAAAATGTTCCCCAAGGCCAACGTTACCTGCACCTCAGCAACACACGTCTCACTGGAATATGTCGAGGCTGCCATCTGGTGACAGCAGCAAGAATCTGGGTACCCAAAATAAATGCTGATGCTAATGACTGAATTCACAGGGACAAGGTTTTTCCTCGTCGAAATTTTCCTGTAGTGATGTTTCATAAAAATGCCATCATTTCAAAACTGACTTAATCTTTAGCTAGGACTGAAATGAGAATTTTTTCTTCCCTGAATTATAGAAATAATTATTTGAACATTTACCTCTGTTGCTTCAAACAAACACTTCAACATAAAAAATAATTTCCTAGCTTGACCAAAAAAAAAATAAATTAAAATTGCACAAAAAATGTCTTTCACTTCGAAATATCAATTAGGAATCAAAATGCTTGTTTCTTGTTAAAGCATTAACATTTACCAACTAGTCATATTTTACTGGGGAAAAAAAGGCAATGCTTTTTTTTAGAAAATCTTCTGAACAGGAAGATTATATCTTGGTTTGAGTTAGAAATGTAATTATTACCATTAGTGGACTATGTACAGTCAGAGGAAACCAGTTTCCCTGTTGAATGTTCATAACTCCCATATTTCCTTTTTTTTTCATCGAATACAGGTGCAGCCCAAGAATTCTTTTCATCCACCAATGATTAAGAAGAAACTAGGGGTGGACAGGGGGAAAAATACTCTGGAATTTTCAGAGGACCAAAGCAGGAAGGGGTCAGAGAATTTAAACATGAACTGCAACATGAATAACTTAGTGCTTGTGTTGTCTTTGCCCTACATTTTCAACCCTGCATGCATCTGAGTACAAACACATATCTACACCCAATTAGTGGTGTCTATTAGAAAGCTAATTTTCTGTCAATCTACAAAGGAAGCTTTTCAGGTAAGTTTCTGCATCCATGTTAGAAATAATGAAATATTTCTGCAATTCATTTTATTATCTACAAAATCCATCCTGCTTCTCATTCTTTGCAAGAGTTTGCAGCTTCATGGTAAGGTTTGGGTTTGCTCTAGAACGAAACCAGATCCCAAATAATTTTTTTTAAGGGAGGAAAAAAACCCCAGAAACTTCAAAAAACATAAGCCTAGCATCCAGTGCATTTGCTTCTCCAAATTCAGTGGGGAGCTGCAATCAACTGCTATGAATACAAACCTACCTCTGGCATTCTGATCAGACAAGCTCCTGTCTTTTTAATCATACATTTCATCCTCATCCTGAGAAATTTCTCCTAGAGAAAGTTTCTGATGAAATGAATTTTTCTTCTTCACTCAGAGGTGTTTTCCCAAAAGTGAAATTGCACAGGTTTTGTTTTGTGTGGCTGCATTACTTTCTGGAGAATGATTCATTTCTCTGCACAGCATCATTCATAACCTGCTGCCCTTTAGGTAAAAGCATTTTATAAACATGATTGTGCCTGTGGTCATGATACTGGAATGAGAAACCTGTCGACTCTGAGAGAAAGGGCAATAAAAGCACAGACTAAAAGGTGGCCCATTCATCACTGCACTCAGCCTATGGCTGTTCAGGTAGACAACTCAAGAAGGGGAAAAAACAATAGGAAAACGATTTAGTTTAAGAGGCAGGGGTGTCAAAGAATAAGTGGCCCAAGCAAAACCCATTTGTTTTCTAAGCTACCTTCAAGAGTGAGGATAGACAGAACAAATCCATTTTGTATGTTTTTAAAGGGCAGGAGGGGAAGAAGCAGGACAAACGAATTTTTGAAGCTATAACAAATTTGCAGTGGGAGGCTGATATCATGGGTTGATTAAAAGTCAGAGGTAATTAGAGCTGATGCTTTGGAACAGTTTCAGCCAAATGCATTTCCATCAAAGTATGTTTTCTTAACTGGAGTCAAACATTTCATATCAGAAAAAAAAAAAAAAAAAGGATCTAGTGAAATTTCCCAGGGAAAGTTTGGTCAGAAAATGTGAAAAAGATGGACAGAGAATGCAAAGACACATTCTACTTCATTCTGCTTTAAAGGAAAACAACTTTTTTAATCTCAAAATATCCACAAAGTTGCCTTTACTTGTATTTCAAAAGTGATCAGTGATGTGAGATTCTGAAAGTATTTTAAGGTGAAGACCAATCCTTTTAGTTTGATGCATCAGAGACATAGAATTGTTCAAAGAGAGGAGGGCCATGGTCAGAACAATGGGATGGAGAGAGCTTTGGAGCAATGCTCAGGATGGCAATGGGAAGGGAAAGAGGGAAGGGCAAAAAAATGATAGGAGAGAAAAAGTTATGTATGTTCAAATCTACCCAGCAGAACACTGTAGATTTAAAATATGCATCACCACTTAGTACAGCAAAATGTTTGGTACCATATCCATGAAATCCCCTCTGTAGAAAACCTCTTTAGATATTACTGTGTTAAGTAGAGCTGTTAATATCCTTGTTTTTCAAGGGAAAGGAGGGCAACAGGAAGAAACAGAAAACAGATGAAGAAGAATACAGGATTTTGATTATTCTTGCATTTTTCTCTCATCACGCTGTATCTGTTGGGATGAGCTGTCAGGGTTCATCAAAATATTCTTGAAGCCAACATCCACTTGTGCAGATGGGATCTGGGAGGACAAAGTCCTGGGATTCTGTGCTGCTCACTGTGCCTTGAGCCACAGGAGAGGAGTGAGTTTTCCCCAGCTATGTGTCACCTCCCACTTCAGAAATACTGGGAAGTTGCCCCCAGTCTCCTGGAATCAGAGGGTTTGCTTCCTTATCAGATGACTTTAGGCCCAGATTCTCCAAATATTTCTGCTTCTATCTCATCCAGATTGTTCTGAAGAGAAATGTCTGCTCGTGACAAGTTGGCAAGGCAAAATAAAGAGCATAAAGTTGTTTGGATACTAGAGCACTGTCGTACCCCATATTTGACTTATGAGCTTTCTTCTTCTGAAATTATCAGTGCCTCAGGCTGCTCCAGGAAATACTAAAGGAGAATTTTGCTCTTAGTAAAGACAAATTATGTGATTGGAAATACCAACATTTCCCAGTGAGCACTCTGAGAAAAATGAGTGGAATACTGTTTCAATATTATGGAACTACCAAAATATGCTCCTTTTATTTAGTTTATTTCACATGCTGACTATTTAAGGATCTCAGTGTTAAACTGAGTTTAAATGGTTATTTAAATGGTTAGTCCCATTTCCTTGCATGAGTTTACCTTCACATCTGCAGCTGAACAAACACATCTTCCAGGGTGCTTAAGGCAGTCAGAAGCTGCAACAGGTAAATCACACGTCAGATATTTCCATGACATTAATGAAGGTGGTAAGGAAATACTCAACAATGAAACAAGAAAAAAAGTAAAAGGTTGGAGTGTAAAATGGATATGTAAAGCTGTACTACATTGAGGTTTTTTTTCTCTTTCAAGAGTTAGCAGTTTTATAAGAAACAGTTTCAGAACAGGATTTTGCCTTCGTGTGTCTAAAACAGAAACCTGAAGAGTGAATCGAGGACCCAGGGCAGGAAAATTGTGTAGCTTGAGCCAGATAATTTATTCTAAGACTTTGTATTTCCTACCTGACTTGCTGGAAAGATTTCTCTCTGTCATGGCCTCTAACAACTTCCTTAGTTAAACTGTGCCTTTTCAAGAGCTAGAGACAGGAGATAAACAACACAGCTAGAAGTTAGATGTTATTCTCAGTTAGTTATCAATCTGCTAACAAAAATAATATTTTTTATTCCAGAATGGAGTCAGTAATTCTGAGCACTGACTTCAGGGCTTCTTTCTATAGGTAGAATACTCCATTTAGGATGGAGCTCTTCTTAGGAACAAGACTATCTATAGTAAATTTTTTTTACTAAATTATTTTAATCCTGCCTGAAGCAACATTATCATAAGAACAGAATTGTCCATGTGAGTATAAGATGAAACAAAAGACAAAATGACAAGACTGGGAAATGTGTCTGTTCAATAACGATAACAAAGTTATGTAAAATTCTATTCACAGTAGAAGTTTTGTCTAGAATGTTTTCTGGCCTAGGATGGTCTTGGAGGGGGGGGGGATATCTGTGGAAATTTCCTCCAAAGAGTAAAGAACAGTTGTTTAAAAAAAAAAAAAAAAAAAAAGAATGGAACAATTCAATTTCTGACAGTCAAGGACATCTCTGTGAAGCAGCTCCACAGCTCACCCAAGAAAAGCTGGTGTGCTCAGTAAGAAGCTCTGGCTTCACTTCAAAGACAGAGATGTTGAGCTAGATTGAATGAGGAGGAAGAGTAAGGACACTGAGGGAGTGACAGGAGCAAGTTCCAGGCTTATGACTTTGCCAAGCATTTTGGAACAAATAAAGGGTGACAGGTTAACATCTGCCAAGAGCAGAGCTGGCCAAAATAGGTTTAATTATTACTGAGTATTTATTGAAAGGAGTGTCTAAAACTGTTATTTTCACCACTGTTTTGACAGCTAATATTTTATCATTTAAAAAAAAAAGAAAGAGTGAAGTCCACCTCAAATCTGAAAATTACAGAAGAAAATCAACATTTGAAATGACTTTGAGATTGAAAAAAAGTACACGGATGATTCATCCCAGTTCAGGAGGGTGTCAAAGTCAGGAACCTGCCCTGGGAAATTCAGCTACCAAGGATCCAACCTGCCCTCTGGGCATAACTTTTTGAACTGGTTAGACTGGGGAATTTAAGGTGAACAGATTCCAGATATAATTCTCTCAGTTCAAGGCATTTGGTTTCTGAGCTGCATCAGTTCAGGGCTTTTAGATGCCATGAAGAGGTCCAAGTCAAAAACAATGCTCAGAGTCCTGTCCTCAGTGACAGAAATTGTTCCTAAGACTGAGTAAAGAAGATAAGGAAGATATTGTGGATGACCCCATGTTTTGGAATGGGATTCTCCAGAGAATAAAGCTGGTTGAAAAACAGCAGATACGTTGCTTATGTAGTCACCAGCATTTTTCGGGGGTGATGACTTGGACACTTCTCTAATAATACCCATATTTAGAGATATAAATATGGAGTGGGGAAAGCTGGGTCATCAGATGGTCTTTGGGAGAGTCCCCTTGATTCTTACATCAGGAAGGAGAAAACAAGAAGGCACTAGCCAGGAGAGGGCAGAATCATAAAAGCTAAGGGAGGTGAAGCTGAGAGGGCGAAGATGATGGTCAACAGTGCAAACCACGGGAAACTGGGGAAGGGATTTGAGTTTCCAGCTTGTGCAGGGTGAGCTTTGCGAGGTGCTCTAAGGCAGCATCTAGGAGAGGTGAACTGGGAGGAAGCCCCAGTTGCAACTGGAGTTTGCACATCCAGCCAGCTGACACATGAGGCAGATTAATGGGACTTTGCCGACCTACTTTCTTCATCTTGGTAAATGGAAGACAAAAAAGCACAGGGGCTTTTTTGGAAACAGGATGCAATTTAAGGCAAGAATGTTCCCTCAAAAGTAAATAAACATGAAACGGATAGGAAGTTCTGTTCTATTAACACTAATCACAGCCTTTGCTGATTGTTGAGTATTCTGAACACTAGATTCCTGGCAGGGCTGTTCCTGCTCTCTGCCTCTTTTTCTTAGTTTTTTGGCACAGTGAGGTTGAAAATCTATGATATTTATTGTACATCATTCAGGGAAAAATACACTTTACAAGCCTTGTGTATTTTCAGTATCTTGAAGACTATTTGAATATGCATGATGCCTATTACACAACTCTTGCTGTTTTCTTTTTTTTAGTTATTTGATCATAAATACATACAATAGTAGCTGTTGCCTTGCTTCAAAATGACAATTTAATTTCTTCCCAGTCCCTTCGATTTTATATTTGTCAACGGGCAGACTGTAAGTGAAAGGGCATATAGAATTTATGTGTTGGAGACAACAAATTCCCTTTGTTTGGTCAAAGGGTGAGGCTGTCTCTGTGCAGGAAACCTCAGCTGCTGCTCTTGTGCCCTGCTCCTCAAATTATGGCAGTTGAAGGGAGATCTCCCCTCCCTGTTGAATCATTCAGGCAGTTGCAGGTGTAAGTACATCTTGATCCTCCCTTGATACCACTGAAGTGTGTTCTCAATGACTAAGTATAAACAGAACAGGTCAAAGCCTTGTGGAATTAGGTTTTTGTGATGTGAGTACCATAAGAAGCAGAGCACTAGACCCTTTTCTGGTTTAGCAGTATGGAAAATGTTATTTATTATTGTTATTATTGTTATTTATTATTGCTATTTATTATTGTTATTTATAGCTTGACATCTCATGCAGTAGTTATAAAGTCTTTCCTTCTCTGCTCACATAACTCAGCAGATGACATAATATTTTGTAAATACTAACATTTAACTAAGATGGATTACCATATGTAACATAATGGAAATGGACTGAAATTCTATAAAGAGAATAAATCTGCTTGTTTGGTTTTCTGTAAATAGACCCAAAACTCATCATGCTGTTACAATTTCACTTCAACATCCAGTAGATGGAGCTTGACACCTCTTGGCAAGGTTCACTCACTTTAGTATAGCATGTGAATTCTTCTTTGAAACAGAAAAGTAATTTATACTGATTTTCCTTTTGGCTTAATTTGTTGTTGTGGATAAGATCTGTAAGGAAAAAAAAGAATGTCAAAACATTACCTGTTGAAAAGCAGATTCAGATACTGTGTAGAAAGACAGTGAGGAAGGTTATTAATGCTAATTTTAAAGTCTCTTGCCTCTGAGTTCCTTTGGACTGTATATTTTGGCATAGCTTATCCCACAGAGTCAAAAAAAGTCTTATTCCTATGTGAAACTGAGGGCAGTAGGACAGTGTGGGGCTCACAAAAGCATGCTCTGGAAAGCTCTGATGCTTAAGGGTAGAGTTAAGCACAGCTTTGCATACTTGACTAAATCTTAGTCTTGATTCACTTAATTCCTTACTAACATGCAGTGTGAACGTTTCTGTCTGGTGAACACAGAAAATGCAGCTTTTAGTCCCTAGATTTCAGATCTATCCCAGTCAGGAGGGGTGTCTGACTGAGGGTTGTCTGGCTCATTTTTCTGTCCTCAGGGAGACTCTCCCAAATGTGTATTTGCAAACTAATAAATAATACACCCCTTCCAGAACTAATCAGAAAGCAGGTAGGCTCTTCCACCTGCCTGTCACAAGTGTGGCTAACAGGATTACAGGTATTTTTTTCCCTACTGGGTGCTATTTTCCCTATTCTTGCTCTTCTCTGAGTGGATAACACTCTTCACAAAGGAGAAACTCAGCAGTGTTTAGTCCTCTGAGCAGCAAGAGATGTCACTTGGCACTGACAGCATTTGGGATGTCTCTTGCTCCTAGGGCTCTGCCACAACCTTCCCATCCAGGTGCTTTTTCCCCCTCAGGAGCCTGCACACAATCCTGGGGGGAAGCACCAGTTCTCCCCACACATGGTTAACTACATTTGAGATGGAGATAAGCAGCTTGCACCAGATGAGTCTTTAAGGTGTCCTGCAGGAAAAAAAAGCAGCTAATAAAAATCATCAGACACCTGAGAAAATCTCACAACATGAAACACTGAGTAAAAATTAAGAAGCCTCCCTTCAGGAGCTGATTTTGAACATTTTGATGTGAAAACCCCAGTACCATAGGTTATCAAACCTGTTCTCAAACGAGATACAGTAACTGAGGGGAGAGGACTAATATCAGCCCTAAAAATCCTCACTAAAACATGCATAAGAAATGATGATAACTGAAGGTTGCTGTGGGAAGCTGTATTTCATCTTTAACCACAGCAAATGCCATCCCAATTACAGTAATAGCCCCAGAAGCAGGGCTGGAGCAGGGAGATGACAGATGATCGGCAGGAGGAGGGGGGTGCCCTCATTCAGGATGAGTCACAGTGAGTTTGCAGATAAAATGCAGTAAAATAGTTTGGCCAGGACAGTGTGAACAGACACTAAGAGAGATAAAGTCAAGTGATTCTTTGAAGGTGGTCTGATCTTTAAATATGCTGTAGATTAGAGAGGTTGTGAGAGGACTGAGGCCTTGCTGAGTAGGGGCTGGCTCATTATTCCCAACTTTTTCCCAGCATGAGGAAATGAGGGAGTCATGTTCCTACAGATAATGCAGCAGTGCTGCCCTGGCCCTTGTGCCAAGGCTCTGCAGCCTTGCCTGCTGTCAGTCATCTGAGACAGCCCAGTGATGCACAGGAACAATTCTGACCTCAGACAATCTGACTGCAGGAGGACAGTTTGTGGAACTGAAATGATTTTTTTAAGCAGTTCTTTCAAGTCAACTTCTGTGAATAAGGAGCAAACAACACGAAGAAACCCCAGACACCATTAAAGCTCGTGCCAGTGATTTTGCAAAGGGTACTCAGCAAGTGGCACCACTGAGTGTCCTTGACATAGTTCTCTGCTTCGGTTGTGACTCCACTCTTCCTCATGCCTTGTCCTCCTCATGTGGAAATTTCACTCCTAAGCTATCTCCTTGCTTTCCAAACACTTCAGAGGGTTAGTTCCTGCCTTGGTAAGCACAAAGGAACAATGGTAATGGCACAGGCAAATATTCACAAGTATCTTTTTTGAATAAACTGGTAAGAAATGAATTGCTTATTCATATAGCTTGAGTGGCCTTGCTCAGAAACCATGTGATCCCATCACTGCTTTTGTTATCTTTCACATTTAACCATTCCCTTTCTTTTCTGTGCTGTTGCATACCCTTTAATCTGGTGAGGGCAGATGATACGTTCTCTGGCAATGGGTTTGTTACTTTCCTGAAGCAGTTAGGACATCTTCAGGCTCTGGAGCAAAAGCAAATGCTGACTGCTTCTTTTGAGACAGAGGAATGTTACAACATAGTCCATTACCAGTTGATTAGAGGAGCAGAAATAAACCTTGAGCATGAAGCTGTAGTTCCCTGCTCAAATGACACTAAACCTATTTATAGCTCCAGAGTAAGCAGCAAGTAGATGAGGAACCAAAACATTAAGGAAATAATTTTCTCAGTCACTACCAGGCAATGACAGAATTATCTTGCTAGTATTTAGCTTTTGATATTAGAGTCAGAAAGTGTGTGAAGGGCTCTGGGACAGCTGCAGGAGACTCCCAGTGCTCCTGAGTGGGGGAAGCAACTGTGGAAAGGCTGAAGGTTTTGAGGTGGACAAACATCTGAACAGAATGTGCAGTGCCTGCATTTCCAGGGAAGTGATTGAAATTAATTACATCCTTTGTGATATATTTAGCCATTCTCTAAGCCCCTTATTCCTGAGGACAAAAAGATGAGTAGAGTAGGAAAGATCATGACTGGAGAGTGCCAACGATTAAAGCTGGCAGGTTCTAAAATTGGAAGCATGGAAATGTTAATGGATGGTGCAAGATTTTAAAAGATTTGAAATTTTTGGATGAATGTGTTGAGCATCAGATGCCCTGAAGTGATAGCAAATTATTACATTTACTGTCTCAAATCAAATGACACAATCCCATAAATTATTATCTTTTAAGCAGACAAGAGGTTCACTTCTACTATAGTTACATACTTGGAGACTACAAATGATATAAAAAATGATGGATTTATACCAAAGATGAATTTGGACAGAGAATATTTTGTACACAAAAAAAAAATTACATTTAGGCCTCAAATTGCCTGGCATTTGTAGTAAATTGCCATCAGCTGCTTTATCAGGAGACATTGTGAGAAATATAAAAGGTTATGCTATCACACAACCCTGAGCCAGTCTTCTGGGAACATTAAAGGAGGATTAAACAGCAGGAAAATCTGCCATTTGAATACAGATTTATATGATGTCCCATGACATAAACTCTATTTTCCATGCAGTAAGGCATATCTGCATTATTACATATCTGCCACAGCCTTGGCAGAGGCTGCCAGGGCATCCCACCAGCTCTGAGCACTGCAGAAAACTTCAAGATCTTTTCTAATGAAGATAAACTGGCTGGTTGTGCTCTAGCTCTGCAGGCTGCATGCTGCTTTCCATCCTGAGCATTGATCACTGACAAGGGGAGGAAAAAATCAACCATTCCAACAAGCAGTAAGCTGTCCAGCTCAAACAAAGCTCTTCCTTTGGAGACACTCACTCCAGGACTTCACCACTGTGCTGTCCCACAGTGATTTGGGGAACTCTGCTCCATCTGGGCAGTGAAGAACTGAAAAATGAGTCAGTCACCTGCAGCAGAGCAGCCCTTTCCAAGCTGAGTGCTGGGAATGGTGACTGCCCTCCCTGCTGCTGGTAAACATACATATATAATGCTGATTTTTGGCTAAGGAGAGGGTTTTACATGTTTGCTATGACAATTTAGCAGGCTGAATGGGTTTCCTTAGATGATGGAAGTGTTACAATATGAGCTTCTGTGAGACTACTCAAGAAGTTGGCTCTTTTTCCCCTGAAATCACATAAAACATACTGTTTGAAAGGTATAATGTGAGATGGATCATTTTAAGTCTATTTCCTTTGCTTTCAGTGGCATTGCTCAGGGTTTGTGTTGGCTTAAGTGGCACCAACATGCAGCCTGGCCATAGCCTTTTGAACAGCCTTTCTCCACCTTGATACAGAGCAGCAAAACCCTTCTGAAATGTAAGCCAGGGTCTGCTGGGGGAAAAGGAGAAAAGTGAGGAGAGGGAAGGGATCAAATGATTTATTTGAAGAGGACAAAAGAATTCACTGAAAGAAAGTGGTTTAGTTCAAGAAGGAGTGAAGATGTGTAAACCATAGTCATAAAACTGAACAGGAAAACCAAGTGAGAATGGCACAGGCAGAATAAAGATGGAAAATCAATGTCAGACTGGGAATTCAAACCTGGAGACTTCACCAAGGTAGTAAACACAGGAGTAATTTGCCAAGTAAGGTCATTAAAGAAAAAAAGAAGAGCTTGATGACTTGTGGGAAGACAGATGTTTGTTAATTGCAGGAGTGGATTTAAGGTTTTAGTGGCCCAGCAGGAGCACAGAGGAGAGATAAAGGTAAAAGGCTTGTTGGCCTCAGCACGCTTTTCCTGCTCAGCAGTGTGTGCCTGTTTGACTCCTCTCTTGGATTTGTTGTTCTGAACAGACAAGCAAAGGGCAGGGGAGGACAGTTCAGTCAGGTAGGAGAGCTGCAGCCAGCTGAACTCTCAGTGTAAACCCACTGAAACCCAGAGAAAAGAACAAGTGACGTCAGAGAGGAATTGGAGCTGATTTGTCATTTTGCTGGATTTACAGAGCACTGTCTCCAAATTAAGGGAGAACAGATCAAAAATATCACTAGTTAAAAAACCTGTCACAGGCTGGTGAGTTTCTTTCCAAGTCCGGGGGAAAGGGAAGGAGGGTTTTTTTTCCCCCCCCTTCCTTTGGCAGTTCCTAAAAGTGTTTACACAGCTTTTGCTGAGTGATTCAAGTGGGTTAGAGACAGAGAGAGGTACTCAGGCAAAGAATTAGATTATAAACTCGTTATTTGAAAGGCAGGGAGATGTGCAAGGCAGATACCAGCAGTGGCCACATCCCATAACAGGTAGGAAAAAGGCAGTGAACACCTAGTGGGATTTGCCAGAATAAACCCTGTAACCCCATTGTATGGGAACATGCTGAGTAGCTATTTAGCACCAGGAACAAAGCATCAAAGGCTGTCCAATCACCTGTCTGTGCTTCATGGGAAGGCAAAGAGCCCAAGAGGTGAAAATCCCGTGGGGCAGCCAGAAGTGGCACAGAAAGAGAGGTGGGGGGGAGCTGCTGAACTAGTCAGTCAGGACTAGCTGGGATTTTAAAAGCTTTGAATTCTGCAGATTCCTAAAGGTGGCAAACTCAAAGGAATCTTGTGGTGGTGCTCATGATGAACCACCACATGCTGTGGCAGCAGAGACTGAAGTAAAGGGGGGGAAAAAGAGGAAGGTAATTGAGGAAATTTCTTCTTTTTTATTGATGTATTTCTATATTTTTAAGGAAAACACTTTAGAGTGGTTCCCTAACAAAAGGGAGACTTGGAGGGTCTAGATTTCACCCACACTGCCTGAGGCGTTAATCAATATCGTCCCAAAACTACAAATTCAATCTGTTTCAGTTATTATCAATCACTTCACATAAATATTTGGTGTTTGCTGTACTGAAGAACTACAACCTTTAATCAAGCCATGAAGAGTCAGTCATTTCCACACAAACCTCTGTCCAGCACCTTACATTTGCTGATAACTTTTGCTCCATCTTTTTTCTTTTCCTGTTCACAGAATTTCTTTTGATTTTTTCTCCTTTGTTGTCTGGACCACAGACCAGAACCACTTTTTCAGTTTCTATTTTTTCTATTTCATTCTTTTTTTGGGGGGGGAAATAGCTACACCTTCCAGCCACCTCAAGCTGTGCCTGTTTCCATATGACTTTTTTTTTGCACTTGTCCTGTTACCCATCCAGCCACCTAGCTGTTTTGTGCAAAAGAGTGGAAATATTCTGTGAGATACACACTTGTCTTTTGGTTTTGCCCTCATGGATTGCAAAATAAGGAGAGCAGGCCAGGGATTGCATTAGGCTGCTCCTTTTCCATGATAAAGCTGTCGACTCTCTCTCCTCTCCCCTCCAGTTTACTAGTCTTTTCCCAGAACTCCTTCCTATGACTTTCTCATCCTCCCCTCATACTATGGTAAGAGTCATCATCATTTCTTGCTGTTCTCAGTGTCTCATTCAGATTCCTGCTTGGATTTCTCAGCCCTCACAAATCAATGTTAACTCTCTGTCTCTGCCTCCTAGGACCAATAAATCTACTATTTCATGCATTCTGGTCTCATTTCTCCTCATGAGCTTTCTTGCTATTTTTGCTCCACTTTATACTTCCCATCAAACCTGTCTGCATTCTGTTCTCCTTTTTGCCAACATGCTTTTCTTCCAATTTGCCCTCTTTATTCTCTGCTTATTTGAAACAATAAATTCCTCCTTATAACACGTTTCTTCCAGTAAAGCTTTCAATGATAATCCACACAAATGCCTTAATCAAAACCCAAGGAAGACCTGAATGGGTTTTGCATCAGGTACTAAACATGGTAGCCCCTGTGGATGCCTTGCATTGTAGTCTGCAGAAGATTTAGTGAATCCAAGTTTGTTTGCTTCTTGGAAACTAAATTTTTGGTGTGTTTAAAGTACACCGGCTATTTTATTCAATGTAACTGGATGTATTTGTAAATTTAATCTGAAAAGGAATAAATCTTGGATAATCTTCAAACCCAGAGATTGTCTAAATAAGGAAAGGATTGAAAAGAAAGGAAAACACCAGGAAAGTAATGGATTGAGAGCTTCCTGGAGACAAGAAGCAGGTATAGCCAAATGCTGGAGTCGAGGATTATTTAAAATTCCTTTGACCAGTGTACTTCTTTGTGAAATGGATCAAATAGTGTTTCTATTAGATGACAGGGGTTCATTTCCTTTCCTTAGATAAACACTTTAAGGTGCCAGACTCCTCTGTGAGATGATAAATGACTTCCTAGACGTCACCATAAAGGAAGTTGTTCCTTATAACTGTTCTAAATCTGTTACATATCAAATTTCCTGTGCATGGCTGCCACTCTGCAATGCTCTCCAAACTGTATTTCACAAATTCACAGTGTGTCTTGTAACATCAAGACACTCACTTTCCAGCTCCATCTTTTGCACCGTTCTCAAAACACAGGAGGTCATGGATTGGATTTGTAAGTTAGTATAACACATCCTGCCTACCTTGAATTACAAAGAATACACAGTTTGGATGAGTGATTTATGAATTTATAATTACAGATGGGGCTGTTCTATTTCAGTTCAGCCTGGTGAAGCTGAGAAGAGCTGAAAACTGCTTATTTCAGTGATAGGAAATAAAAGAAGAATGTTATTGCCCTCTTGTTTTGGAAAATATGGATTGTGGTTTGTGTGTTGTACTGGAAATGACAATAGAATCTGAGATTCTGCTTGCACTCCTGTACTTCCACATTGCCTGACAGGCCTGGAAACACCATGCCAGGCCTTTTGGATCTTCACCATTTCATTTGAAGATAAATTGTTAAAACAAAGCTCCTTCTCTTTTCATGGCATTTGAGAAGTGTTCATCATCAGAGCATTTGTTGCAGTCTAATTAGCCTGCCTGTTACCAAATTCATTTCTTCATTGTCATAAAAGAAAGCTGCAGAGTCAGAGGAAAGCAGAGAAAATTTTGCAACATCACAAATTTCTTCCTTGTGTGGCAGTTGCAGAAGCAGAAGGCAAACACCTGACCTCTGTATCTTGTGGCTTTTCATCAGCAGATATGTTTTATGCTGAGATTTGAGGGATGTGTCTCTGAGAAAAGCTATTTTTAATTTAATATTTTTTACAAATTACTAGTCCTGAACACACGAGAGACACTTGCTTCCTTTGAGAGCCAGCCTGGTTTATCCTGACACTGCAGCTGTCTGCCTTGACAATGGTCTGTGGTGTTCCTTGGGCCAAGTTTCAGGTGGGCTTCAAAAGCCTTAAATTTCCTTCACCAAGAAGTCCTTGAAGATAAACATATTCATCAAGCATTTCCACGTGACATTTTCTTTCATCGAGCAAATTATTCCAGTTTCCATACAGCTCTTGGTCTGATGCTGTAATACCATCATTAAAAACATTTTTAGAACAGCTTTTGGGACTGACATGTTCACATGCAATTAATTCAAACCACTAAGAGATAAGCATGTAGTAACCTGAGGCACAGGAGCAAGCCCATCCAGGGCAGAAACTAATTACCTGATTTGAGTAAATGCTGGGAGAATGTTACAGAGGAGCATGGCTGGAGCTGAAAGAAATGTGTGGGGGATGGATAAAGGCATGGAAAAAAAAAAATTCCCCACAAGTCCTTGACATATGTATTTGTATTATTACTTTTGTTTTAGCTTTAGAGCTGTTTGTAACATGATGAATCTATTGCTTTGCCTTTCAGGGACAAATCTGAAGGTCTTAGAAAGTAATAGCTGAAGTTGTTCCAGGCTGGTGTTTATTAAGCAGAGTTTTAGACACTAAATATATTAAACCCCAATCTGGTTTGGCCAGGAAATCTGAGCAAAGTAAAACATGAGTTAGCAGCAGAAAAAAGAATCTAGCAGTAATGTGATCTATCCCAGGTTATTACAAAGCCATTAAACAGAAGGGCTGAAAACCACCACTCTCTGAGTTAAAATAGTACAACTCAGGCACTTGGTTTTTCACTGTAAAAATCATATTATTTTAATGCAAGATACCTAGTCTGGATATAGGTAGGTATTCAATGGAGCTATGTTTAGATTCTGCAGCATTTTTAAGTGCACTCAGAAGCTGCTCCTCAATTTCAAGAGTCATTGGCCCCATTTCCAAAGGCAATGAATGGAAAAGTAATAAAGAAAATGGTATTTAAGCTTCTTGTACTGCTGTACCTGACAACACTGGGAGTCATATCCAGTACAGATCTTTAACATCTAGTAACCCCCATCACAAATTCCTCTAATGACACCTCGTAGCCCAGGGCTCTGAGTACAGAAAATGCAGAAAACTACTTTCCCTAAGAAGCTCTCAAGGAAAAACTCTCCCTAATGTGACCTCACTTTGTGAGACTGGATGTATTCCAGCACGGGGGAGACCTTTGAATCTAAAATGTATATAAACTGAAGTACACAAATCCAGTAGCAATACAGAGCTTTAAAAAACACCAGGACAATGTCTTTACGAGAGTAGTTCAAGAGCAGGACAGTTTTTCATGGCTGTCCTGCCTAATATGGGAAGCCAGGAACAACAGCAGCTCTGGGCAGGAGGCACCAGGACTTGCTGGAGCCTTGGGTTGGGTGACAGAGCACCACAGACACCCATGGGGCTACCCAAGAGACTGCCTCTGAATGCAGCCCATCTGATAGAGCCTGTTTGCAAATAAATGGAATTTTCAGTGTGGGAGATACGGTGCCTTGTCTTATGCTAGTGCAAACTCCTCTGGCATGAAGGAGAAGCGCCACCCTGTCTGCCCTGAAAGGCATGGAGGCATCCCAAATACCTTGAGAGGGATTCAATAGCAACATCTGCTGACAAGGCTGCTGCCAGAAATCCACCTGGGCTTGCACCTTCAGTTCTCACACGCCCCAAAAGAAAACAGTCTGCAGCCTTAAGCAATCCATTCACAAGGTACCAAACAGGATGTAAAAGGATCATTTAGACTTTTTTAGCTGTTTATTAATCGACAGATCTCCTGTACTGTCAAATGTATCAAAGGCTTCCCATTTGAAAAACGATGTAGATAATGGTTGGTTGTTAGCACTAATTGTACCTTGTTGTAGTTGAGGAAACTCAAAAACGACTTAAAGAACAGCCAAGAAAAGCTGAGAAATCACTACCACAACTGATGTAATGGTGTGATAAGGATTATACAGAACTCTCTGCTTGAGACTGGAATACACCTCCCCTGGTTTTGATTTGTTGCCAAAAGGAGTAAAGATACAACTAAGAAAATACAAAAGCAACGGGGAATGTTGTTTATCTTCTTCACGATCATTTTCCTGAAATAAAATATCTTGTGAAATACAGAAGCAGCAGATTCAAAGCAAAAAGCAACTCATACATTGATTTGAATATCACAGCATGGAGAACAAGGAATGGGAAATGATTTTTCCATATATGTTATGGTTATAAATTGTATAATTCAAAGTAGTTTGATTAAAATAAAATATAAAGAAACATAAAAATGGTTACAAAATTTGATCACTAGGGACTAAACCCCAAGAACATGAACAGAAATTGATTTATTTATTTCCCCATGGCAGAGATGGATGACCTCTGGAATTCTTCTGTACTTGTTGCCTGTTCAGCTTCACTATTTTCAATGTTCACAATTAGTTTTACAAAAAAAACCCCCAAACACTAACAAAAGCCTAAAACTTTTTGCTCATCCAGATGGGATTGTTCTATCCTGGTTTTGTACAGAGCATCCTTTTGATGGAATATTCTTTATATTCTTTCTGGTCTTCAACTTACTTCCTGCACATAGAGAAAAAATCACTCCTGGAAATCATTTTGTGGTATTTTTTTTTTTTTTTTGCCACATGAGCAGTCACTTCTAATATGTTTTGATGCATCTTGTTTTGCTTCTGTTCACACCAGGCACTAGGATCTCACAGCAGGCCCTGTCACTGTGCCAGAAAAAGCAGTTACAGCATTTTCAGCTCTTTTTCTACTTTGTTGTCACTGTGATCTTTTCCTTTATTCTCACCCTGGTCTGTGCACTGCTGGAACATGGTTTGGCTGAAATCAGACTTCCACTTGCTGCTCACCAGCTGAGGCTTGACTGCTGCAGTTGCCCAGTGTCCACATCTGTTGCTGGAATATAACACAGTACCAGGCAACCAGGATGGTAGATAGCTGGCAGCAGCCTTGCTTGACAATACTCCTGAAGATCTTTCCAAGGTCTTTTTTCCCACAATAACAGAATTTAGAAGCATGGGGATTGATAAATTGAATTATCCTCTGCTGCAAAATAGGTTCAAAATGTTTTATGAAGCCTCTGAGCCAAGCCCAGAGTAAGGGCTGCAAGAAGATGACAGGAGTATATCAGGTGTATTTCTCCCATCTAATAAGGGACAGAATTGTCCCCAGGACTGGGTTTAGTGCTGAGCAAAAGCAGCCAGGCTAAGATCACAATGTGCTGGGAGTGTGACAGACACTTGCCAGGGAACTGAGCCTCTGCTCTGACACCTCCTGCCCAAGATGATTTGAAAAACCCAGGATCCATGTGCTGTAATCTCCACACAGGAGCTCAGCACATGCTCATGGGAGAGAGCTTGAAAGGGCTGTTTGTGATTCTTAGGTGGAAAAAACATGAGTCTGTTTCTGTGTACACTTCTGGGTACTTTAAAAGAAAGCTAAAGATGTTTTTCAGAAACATGATTTCACTCATTCAAATCCTTATCTGAAATTTCCATATTAAATGCATTCTGGAAATCACATCAAATATTGCACATGTCTGAAAGGATATTAAATATCCCCAGTATTGGGAAAAGGAAGACTGTTCTCTCTGCTTCCTCTTCTAAAGTCCTCCTTTGATTTACTGCTTTCTGTAGTCTCAAATGTAAATAGTGTCACAGCAAATAAGTGTTTAGTGTCTGTGAAGTTTATTCTATTGGTCTATTTAGGTTCTTAGTCTGAGTTACAATGCATATAAATTAGTGGCCACTGAGTGTTGTTTAATTATCTAGAAGCCTTGTCATTGACAAAGTGACCTGTGCTGGCTCTCTTGCCAGGAAGAATTGAAGTTGTTATGCTAAACTCTGGACAATTTGATGTAAATATTTACCCACCCAATAAAGAGGTGCTAAAACTAATTCAGCATCAGGATGTTAATTCCTGGAGATCACACAAAGTCCCATAGGAAGCCAACTTCATGTTACACAGGGAAACTTCAGATCTTGCTAGAGTGAAAGATCAGTTGCTCTAACAAGGTGATGATAAGGAGGAGTTTGGACTTGATCATAAACATGCCTGAGAAATATTATATACAGACAAAGAGGGATCCACCTCTCTGTCTGTGCTCCCATATGGTGCCCATCACTGTCTGCTGTCTGACAGGGTGGATTTTTTTTAGTTCTGACTGAAGGTCAGTGCAAAGACATAGATCTTGTTGCCTACACTCATCTAGTGGCATCTGAGATGCTCTCAAGTATCCTGCCTGGTCTCCACCTGGAGCTCCAGGAGTGTCCCGTGGGTCTTTGTTAGGCTGGGATGAGACACGAATGAGACTTGAATCAAACCCTTGTGCTCACAAAGTCAGAATGAGAAATGTCTGCCCAAGGGCTGGAGCTTTGGTCACAGATTCCATCAAAATCAGGTAGCAGAGAGATGGTGGGTTTTGTTCTAGCAGTTTGTGTCTGTATTCCTCCCATGAAAGACAAACTGACACGATATTTGATGAGAGGAGTGATTTGTAAAATCCTCTTTTTCGTCCAAGTCTTTGACAGAATTTGCTGCTGAGGAGAGTATCAGATTCATCAGCTTCACATTGCTGCCAGAGAGCTCAAACCACTCTCCTCTGGATGTCCATCACTGGTGACAGAAACGAGACAGCCAGTGGTTTGGGGATAGGAAAGGATTTCATGGCCTGTGGACAGCAGGACAGCTATTTCTGGGCTCTCCGCCCATTCGCTCCTGACCCAGCAGTGATCAGGCCCTGCCCTCCAAGGCTGCCTAAGGCCAGTTCCCGGGCTCTGCAGCTCAGCACACAGCCATCAAGCACTTGCAGACCCACGATGCTGCTGCTGGAGAAGGTTCTTTGAACTTCCACACCATGACACCACACGCTTGACTCCCAGGGCCACCATCTGCATCGTCCCAGGCGGCTCTGCTCCCTCTGAGGCAGAAGCCCTGCAAAGTCAGGGTCATCTCTGTCCCTCAGGGGAGGGAACAGCTGCTGTATTTGCTTTCCAGCTGCTACTTGGCCCTTCTGGGCAGTGAACTCTGCAGAGACTTGTCTGTTAAGTGGGGCCTTTCCAAAAATGTTTTCCTGCAAACACAGTGTAAATGATTCCTGCTTGCTCCACGTTGTTGCCCCACTGCCACCTCCAAGAGCAGGTTGCACACTGTGGCTTGTGCTCCTGAACATCCCATGAAGAATAACAGGATCACAGGGCTCACCAGGGCTGGAATTTTCAGTCTGGAATGGACCCCAGGAGACCTCCCAACCAAGCTCCTGCTCCAAACAGGGTCAAGCTATGAGGTCAGACCTGGTTGCTCAGGGCTTTAAAACCTTTGGGTCCTGAAAACTCCTCTGGGCAACGTGTTCATCTTCACTTCCACCCGTTATCACCCATGGTAGACAGATGAAAGCCAGCGTGGATACATCTGTCTATGGTGAGCTCACACCTTCTTTAGAAGCACAGGCTTGCCCTGGAAGATTTCATTTTTTTTCCAATAAAGAAACTGAGTAATTCATTTTGCCACCAGTAAACTGCAAAATGTATCTGTATATTTGCTGTCTGCTGCAAATCAAGCACCAATATTGCCAAGATTCTAAAGGAAATAATGTTTTCTTTTCACTTTGGGGGAAAAAAATGAATTAAGGCAGATCTGCTGAATTTAAGTGGTTTCCAATTTCTTCCAAGAGAGGAATATCCCAGTTTCCAATTTCATCTTCTTAAACCAGTGATGTTTGCAGAGAATTAAAGGAAGCTCTTTTTGGTGATTTTTGTTAGAAACCAGTAGCGATGTGAAGAAGAAATGGCCTGAAAATGAACAAGTATACATATATTTGGAACAATCAGAAACTGCTTTGCAGATACTTAAAAACACAGACAAAAAGTCTCTGACTACCCCAGAATTGCCACTTGCTGATCATACAAAGCAGAAGCATCTGAATTTCAAAGAAATGCAACAACAAACACCAATAAAGCTGCAGGGTCAGATTTTTAGCCTATGGGAAGAAATTATACCAATAAAACACACCAATTCTATTACTGCTTTGGTTTTCCCTTGTCCTAAAGTGGAAGAACACACTCCATAGAAATGTGCCTGTAGGGGTTAATTTTTGCTCCTTCCTTCTTTGCGACGGAAAATGCACTTTTATGAGACATCAAAATCATAAATTGACATAAGCAGAGACAAGCTAATTTATATCTCCAGAGAATCTGGCTCCACATGGCTCAGATTAGAGCTCCCATTCGGAGACTCTCCCTCTCCTTTTCCCCTGGCTGTTATCTCCCTTGCTGTCTCATGTCGGCTGCAGAAGGGAAACCAATGGCTCCGACCACCCACAGAGCATCCTTAGAAGCTGGAAAACGTGGGTGCCAAGAACCAAAAGGCTTTTTCTCCAGCAGTGGCATCTCTCGTGGCTGGTCCTTTGGTTGGCAAGAGGAACCGGGTCTGGTGGCAGCCAGGGAATTTCTTTCCAAAATGCAGAAGAATGAGATCCTTGGGATGTTTCCCTCACTCCCCAGTGTTTCCTCTGGGGAATTGGCTCCTCTGTTGGATGTACAAAAAGAGAATCTTATCGGGGGGTGAGTGTCAGGGGGGTGAGCTCTGTGTTCAAGGCCCTAATGACTCGGATTGAGCGTTCTCAGCACTTTGTGGGAAAGCAGCCATGGCCCACCTTGGCTTTTATGGGAGAAGGGGAATGCAAATCAAAAATGAAATTCACATAGCTTTGTGGGTGGCCTCCTCTGCTATGCAGAACATCTTTGTGTACGCTCATGTCTGCCATGACTTGGAGAAAAGAGCCCTTTACTTGTCTAGCAATAAACTCATAAGTCAGATTGTTTACGTTCCTAAGCACTATATCATATTTCCTGACTAAGTTAATGAAACAAATTAAGCAAAACCCCACACGGGTTCCTGTATTCACAGAAAACTTGGAGAAATTCTTACAGCTCCTGGTTATAGCAAGAGATCAGCAGGCTGAGCTTTATTTTCCAGTTCCTAAAAATTATAAGCTGACTTGCCTACTCTTACATATCTCAAGGAATAAAGGCTTAGGTTACAACACTTATCAGAAACACACCCCTCTTTTAATTGTTCAAAACTCACAGTTTTCTACGTGGCCAGCTTCACAGGGACCTGACATAGGTTTAAAGTTAAAAAAATAATTGATGATGGGCTACTTTGGCCACACTTTTTCCTGACACAGGTCATCAAGCAAATGAATAATTCTATTCACTCAATGGGAATGATGTAAAAGAATAAATATATATATGTTTGCCCTCATAGATTCTTAATGTGGTGTTCCTCAAAGAGATAGCATCAGGTCTTAGAAATACCTTATTATAGTCTGTGAAATGTGTACAGGACAGAAAAACAATCATCTATCCATAGCCATGCCTAAAGTGTGTTCACAAAATACAAGCGGATCCTGGATTTCAAACTGGGTTTCTGCATGGGTGTGCAAAACCACAGAGCTTTAAACTGGTCACACACTCCCTTTCTGGGGCAAAGCACCATGGAAGGCATTTCAGCATACATGTGAACCATTGTTATTCAGGATATACTCATTTGCTTAATCATCCATTAACAGCAAATACTTTCTTCAGGAAGGGGCCTCAGGAAGTTCCTCACCCATGAAGCCCCATTGACTGCAATGGAATGATTCATAGAGCCCAGAGTATAAAGGCAGCTCAGAAACTGGCCTTTTACTCTTGCACTTCTTTGGTTGTTCATGTCCAACTTTCACATTCATGCACATTTTCTACAGGAGAGCAAATTTCAAAATTAAAGCAGTGTATAAAGTAAGATCATGCAATAAACTGTATATATACACAATGAATAATATACAATCATATTCTTAAATAAACCAGGGTTTAGAAGAATAGTTATTTGAATATTTGAATATTAGGATATTAGAATAAAGATTTTTTTTCCCTGTCAGCAAAATGTCTGATACCAACTTTCTGATGATTCATTATTTATATATATAGATATAAATGACACAGTTTACTCAGTAAAGGTTGAACTTTGCCACATTGCTACTCTTCCTCCAACTCCTGACATATTTTTCTACCAAAACATTGCAACACAAAATTTCTTGAAAACACTGACTAATGTATGACAGGAAATATCATGTACTTAAAAATAATCCTCCAGATTCACCCTGAACCTAACATGAAAAGAAACAATTGAATAAACTATGGATAGTTCTAAGGCCTTACTCTTAGCATCCATTTTTAGAAATGCAGAACAATTCCACCAGCTTTTTAAATAGCTGAGACTTAACGTGCCATAAAAACATACTGTAAATATTTCTGTTGCTGTAATGGTGTCTCAGTTACCACAAAGTGTTGCTAGGATATTATCTGTGTCAGGAAGTTTGTTGTGCCTTCATAAAGGAAAACCAACAGTCATTTTGATACATTATGCAAATAATATCCTGTTTTCCCAACAGATTCCTTTGGAGCAATCAAAAAAAACCTCACAGCCTCTGAGCAGTGTTCTTCTGATTCCTGCAGTCTGCTGGTGGGATCTCAGCAAGTAGCACTCATTTTTTTTCTTCAGTGTGAGTAAACTGATGTTTAATTGAATTAATTGCTAGAGATCATATTGCAAATATAGCTGGAGAAATCACTTTCCAATTCAGAGACAGGAAAAAACATGTAAAACATTCAGAGGAAATCGTGTTTGCCATCAAAATAATATTTAGAAAAGACACTCTGAAACTGACACCTGTGTTTCATTGATGGTTATCAGGTATGACATTTGACAGAGCTGAGGCTGCAAAGTGCTGATGTTCTCTGCAAAGGAGAAATATGGTTCCAAAACTTTTCCTGACCCCTGTGGATATGACATCTCAAAAGAACCTGTGATAGAACTTGCTTTAGAGATGCTTATATTAAAAGAGGCAGGTTTTTCCCTTTAAGACACATAATTTCCTTCTTTGTGTTTGAAGTTCCCAAGGTTTTTGGGTTTTTTATTAGATCTGCCACAAATCCCTCCAGTCTGCTTGACTCTGGGCATGCCACAGCAGTGCAGCACTTGAGCAGCAAAGAGTGACAATCAGAAAGTGAAATTTCTATAAAAAGAAAATTAATTTCCCCTGAACTTATTGCCTTAGAATCCAAGTAGGTCATTATAGAAAGCAAAAAAACCCACTCAAAATTAGTAGTGTAATACACACCTGGGAGTGAAATATTGGAAGGCTTTTAATGTCTGTTGGCACATTCACATATAAATATATAAGATAAAAAGGAATTTGGGGCTTTGCTACTTATTTAGGTGTTATTCTAAAGAGTGTCTTTAATTCCCCACTCCTTTCTGTTCATTATGTGAATTTACACCTGTGCATTGCTTGGTGTTGGCCAGAGGTGCCAGAGGCTCTGAGGATCACAAGAACTTCCAGTGCAGTGTTCCTGACCCAGCTGGGCAAGGAAGAGTCAATACAATGGGAAGGGCTCATGGAAACTGCAGTGGGAATTCCAGGGAAAAGTTTTTCAAGCAAGTATGAAGTGAATGATCTAAATCTACTTCAATCTGACTTATTAGTAATGTGGTTTTTGATGGCAGTTTTTGTGTAGAATTGGAAAAATGGGAAGGATGAAAGGATTTTTCTGAGATAATCACAATGGAACCCATGGTAAATCTGTTTTTATCCAGCACTGGATTTAAGTTTAAGCAACAGCACAGTGAACTCATTATATTCATTCTTTAGACAAAAGGAATTATGAAGAGGAATTAGACATCTTTGTAGAGTTTTAGTGGCACACAGAAGCAAGCTAGGAGAAAATTCATGACCCTGTATCCAAATATTAGTCTTAAATGTTTTTCAATTGAAATTCAGGTGTAGAAAATTATTCCCTGTGTTGGTATTTTATGACTAATGCTGATTGGTGAATCAGAAAGACTTGGGTTTTAAATCCACTGCACAGGATGTGCTTCAGCATGGAAAGAACATTGCAAAAGAGCTGGGATGTTCTGCCTGCTCCTGAAAAACCCACTTTTCTTGGCTTTAATAAAACCAACAGCAGGCTCTGCAGGAAACACCTCCAGTGCTGATGGGGTTTTGAAACTTGATCAAACAGGGGTGGAGTTTGTGCCAAGCTGAGCTGTGGCCAGTGCAGTGAGCAGGTGTGAGAGCACCTGAGCACCTTTTCTCCTTAACACATGCTCTGCACCTTTGGAAACTTGAATCTGTTCACCTGCTGCTGGCTTCCTTCACTGCAGTGTCAGTTCCCAGCTGCTGAAGGGATGGGTGTTGTCAGAGTGCCCTCCTCTGGGGTTGAGGGATCCCCAGATCATGGGGTGCTGCTCTTCTGTGCTGGTACCTGTAGCTCCACCTCTCAGGGCAATCTAGGAAGTGTTGTTAAAATAAAATGATTAAAAAGAAGTTAATGATTATTTCATCAAAGGAAAACCACTTAAAAAGAATCTTTAGGCTGGGAACTGGCAAGCACCTGGAAGTGCCAGGATTTGACCTGAGGAAGGCAGGAGCTCTCAGCCATGCCCATGTGTGGGCAGCTGTGTGCAGCACATGTTCAGTGAGGTAGCTTTGGTACAGCTCAGAGAAACCTCTGAGCCTTTCCCACAGGCTTTCCCATTTTGAAAAGAAAAGCATTTCCCTGAAAATTTGCATTGTTCTGTTGCAGTCCAGGCTACAGGATCCATTCTGAAAAATATTTCAGAATATTTATCAATAATGGTGATTAAAGACTATTTCACCTGTGGGAGTGGCTAATTAATGAAAACTAGCAATGTTGGTGACTTAGGGCAAATATTTTATGCTTAAAAGAACACTACCTCTAATGAGAAGATAAGCTGGAGTACTCTTTATCAGAACTGCTTTTGGGTTACTCATTTCAAGAATGAGTAACATATTGCAGGCAGGTATTTAGCATTTATATCACTAGATGTATTTATTTAAAAAGAATGAAGTATTTCATTTAAACCATGCATAGGAATCAGGATGGATCCCTGATCCACCCAAAGGTATGCAAACCAATATTTCTTCAAGTCACACTGAACTAGTAGTGGGGTGGTAGGTGGGATAAAATGTCCATACTGCTGTCTTTAAACAAAATATTGTTTTACAAACAGGGAAATTAAGTTCAGAAAGTGACTTTGTTTTATAGTTCAGATGGAAAAGCAGTTCACACTTGTAAAGGAGTTTGGATAACACACGTGACAACAGTGTACACTGTTATTGCAGCACAGTTGACACAGCACAGAACTTAGCTGTGAATATTATATAGAACCATCATTTTCTGAGCCTAAAGGGTTTTTAATAATGTCATTTAATTTGAAGAGTTTGAGAATAGAATGTATCTTGAAAGAATAAAGTGAAGCAATAACACAGCACCAAATATTTTCAGGGAGTCCAAATGTTTCATCACTTCTAATTCCCACATTGTATCTGCTGTTGCTTTTAAGTAAATGGTTTGCTTTTCATTATATAAGAAATGGAAAATAGGGAAAGAACTTGGGGTTTCATTCAAACAGGTCTCCCAGTTTCTGGTGATACTAATTCCCATGAGAAGAAAGAATGAAGCTCAGGCACCTGCTGAGGGGTAGAAGGACCTGAATGATCCTTTTTATAGTGGAAGATGTTGATCCTTTTTGAAGATGATTTGGTCAGCTGACAGGGGACATATTCACTTTGCCACACTAGAAATGTTTTATTTATACTCCTAGAATTTTTCTTCCATTTTTATATCAAGTCTTATTAAAAAAACCCCAAACAAACAAACAACTCACACCAACAATTCCTTATTTTCCTACTAAAACTGAAGTCAACAGCAGCAAGGTAACAATCTAGTGAGGTGAAAGACTCTAGGCAGGGATTAAGGGTAGCTTAGATTTATTTATTCATTTATTTTTTATTGTCTGCATTTTGGAACAGTTATTTACTGTACAGGGTGAAAGTGTAGAGCTGTTTGTATGTGAAACAAGTAAAACAAATGTCCCCTTCAGGCAGCACATACCCTCCAAGTGTCCTGTCCTGTAAAGCCTCAGGGGACGCGTTAAGTGGCACCTCCAGGCAGTGACAGAATTGCCCACAGAAAGCAAAGCAGTTGAAGATGCCCCAGTAGATTTATCCCTGTAGTGACTCAGCTGAAATCTGTAGACTCTCACCAGAGATGCCTGCAGCCTCAGTTTATTCCTCCTACTCCAGTGCATTAGTCCTCTGAGGAGTGCAAATCCACTTGGAGAGCAAAGAGTGTTACCAAAGCCTCTGTTTGTTTTGGGTTGGTGTCTGCAGCAGAGTGGGAAGGACTGCAGCTCATCATCAGATTAAAAACATTCCAAAACATAGTTATAGTCAGTCTTTTTCAATTAAGTAGATACACATTCTCATTTCCTGAGGGAAATGCACTTAAAAGGAGGTCTCTGCAGTGGGAAGAGAAGGGTAATTGCTAAGGCACAGTAAATATGGAGAAGAGGGAACGGTAACTGCCACCTAAGCTTTAAACTGGAGTTTCTTCTGTGGTGCTTTGCTAGTAGTTTTGTTGACTCCCAAGTTCTGCTTATGAGCAAGAGGATCAACTGGGAGGTAAATATTTCTGTATTTATGGGATGATTTAAAGGTGACACAGTGCCAGCATCTCCTTCTGCCTCTGCTGGGATGTGCATGACAGTGATGGTGCTGACTTTAAGACCAAACAATAATGTCTAAGTACAGGAATTCATACTTGGGCAACAGTCCTGCCAACACCAATACATTTTAACTACAGTAAGGAATTCAGATTGGTAGTTTTACCTGTAATTGGTGTCAAGTGGAATTCTAAGCTGTGTAGGAGCTTTGTGCCAGACCTAAGAAGATAATTCCATTTTACCAAGTCCTGGTCCACAGTCCCTGTTAGTCTCCCAACTCCTTAATTTTTTTAATTTATAATAATTATACTGCAAGATGGTAATGATCACGATTGAATATGATTAGTGTTTCTAAGAAGGTACAATCTAAGCAGATCAAGAATAGAAAAAAATATAGGCTCAGAGAAATACTAAAGGTCACACATTATGTAAAGAATAGAAATTGAGTCCTCTGAGTACTACCCTGGTCTCCTTTTCCCTGCAACTTTTGCTGCACTTTTAGGACTCCTTTGAGAATCAAGACATGGAAACTCCCATGGACTAGCATTTTGAGACAAGAATAAGAACCTTGAGTAGTCTGCATACAAAGAAGACTAGGTTTCTCACAGTTTCATTCTAAATACTGATCACATCTTAGAGCTCCTTCATATAAATTCAATTACATTAATTCAGACCTAATTACACTCTAATGCAACTCCTTCATATGCACTGTTTCCTGAACCTGGGTCTTTTCAAAGCATCCCACATTAATAGAACTCTTGACAATGAATAAGCAAAACTTTAATGCCCTTGGTTTATGGTCTTACAATCCATCAGTCAAGCCTTCAGCAATGCTCCTGGACTTTCAAGAGCAACTCCAACATATCAAGTGCTGTAAATAACACAAACATCTTTGGCTGGAGTGATGCAGGAGCTCTCTAAATGAGGGTAAAATTCACCTACATGGACAAAGCTTCTTTGCTCCTGATGACTTCCAAAGGAGCTGGTGACCATTCGAAATGTCACAATCTTCCAAACAAAGTGCAGGGAACACGTCTTGGATGATGATCTGTCTCTGATTTGCCTACATAGCCCTGTGTGCCCTTATGTACACATTGGTGAGGATGTGTATATTAAAAAACCATAGTCCACTACACTCTTCTCCTGCTGGGAAGAAGTGAGAACAAACGTATAGCAGATACTGGATTTGTTACTTAAACTCTGCTGGAGGGCACTCAGATAAATCAGCAGTGAACAGGGTGTAAGAGCCTAGAGCAAAGATGTATTTCTAGATGCCAGATCGGAGCCTAGGATGTGATGAATCCCACTATTGCCACTGACTCACACTCCCAGGCAAAAGCTCTCCAGAAGAAAAATGAGAAAGAAGAGACCTCAGAAGCAAATGTCAGGGTAGTCATTTTCTCATAGGACTCTTTTTGGCAGCTGGAGACAGTGACTCTGTAATAACATGTTGAAGTTTGGAAGGGGGATTCCTCCAGAACGGAAATATCCTTAGAAGGACCATTTCCCTGACTACAGGCAAGCCTGTGGGAAACTCTTACCCTATGACGAGTTCTTCTAAACTAGATAGGATTTATATTTATTCTTAAATGATGTTTTATTTTCAGCAACTCCCCCACTGTGACTTGACATCCCAGAAACAAGACCCTTCAGATTCTCAGAAGCCAGAAACACTGCTGACAAAACCCATTCAGAATTGCCTTTGATAGTTCTACTCACTTGATAATATATTCATTCCATTCAGCTATTCCCTTCTCTACTACTTCTGGAACAGCTGGTTGGTATATAAAAAATTTAAAGACCATCTTGCTGGAGATATAGAATCCAAATCAAGAGAAGCAAAGACAAGAGCTATCTGCTTAACCTGATTATATTTCTATTTAATGATGTTCAGATTTTGCATCATGAGACTGAGACAGGTGCTGAATAAACACTACCTTGGAAAAAAAAATAATTTAAAATGATTTAATTCTGTATTTATTCTGTGAGTTTTGAGGCACCTCAGTTTTGTGCCTAGAGGGTTTTATTCACCCCACTAAATTTCTGTTGCACAGGACTGATTATTTTAGGGTGTTTTTTCCTTCCTCTGCAGACCTTACAACCTCAGTTTGAGATCTAAGAATGAGATTGGATTCATATCTAACTGCACACCCTCATGAGAAAAAGCAGATTTGTGTTTGCCCAATGCCTTTGGTGATATTTCTTATTCTCATTAACCCCTGGAACTCTATTAATGTGAAGTGTACTCATATAATAGACCATTCTGCTGATGATGTGCAATGTACAGATAGATTCTAGATCAATATTTTACTTTTATTGGTTGTTCAGATTTGGCAGTTGGAATGAATGGTAAAACCTGCTGCTAAGAGCTGAGTGATTCCCCTCAGCACACACAGTGAGAAGCTGACACTCTTCCAGGCATTCCAAGCAGAAGAACAATCTAATATTCTCTTCTGTACTTGCCCTGTAAATCCTCCAGTTTCCACACAAGGTGAGAATTTGGTGACTCCTGGTGCCTGGTTCCCATGCTCATTGTTCCCACCATGCTCTTGTGTTGCACACACTAACAGCTATTGGAAAAGCTGACAAAAGAACAGCAATTCAGAAGTTTCTTCACTGATGAAATGATTAATTCTCTTCCAAGCAGCAGACAAGCTGGCTTAGGTGCTGCTCTGAGGGCTAAGTAGGAACAAAAGAGAGCTCCTTTGCCAGCTCTCTGCCAAGCAAGGGGAAAGGTGCCAGTGAGATGCTCCATAAATGATGTTTTCTGATGCCTGCCCAGTGAGCAAGCCAGATTCTGCAAGGGCCTTGCAGAGGCAATTTGGATTGAATCTTCTAATGTAATGGGCACAAATCCTAGAGGAAAATGCTGCCACGCTTCAGGTTTTCACCAGAATTCAAATATATCCACTGTCCTTTGTGCTAGAATTGAGCAAGGATGGGCTTAACCTCTGTGCTACACACCACCACGTCAAATAACTGCACTGCAGTCACCATTCTTTTCAGAAACAAACCCAAAAATTCTTTCTGAAATGAAACCAAACCACTCTTTAGCACTTGCACGTAGCTCAGAGTTCAAATGTGCACTAATAGGTGATCTGGAGATTTGTTTTATAGACAAGTTTTCTCACGCCTGAAGTAGGGAAGAACAATTAAAGCAAGTCAAAAATCATTGAACCCCCTTTGTCACTGTAATAGAACTTGGAAAAACAATTCTGTGTTTATTTTTTTTTTTAAAAAGATAAGGAGTATTTCTATTTCACTTTTAAGGCTGTTACTTTTTTTTTGGTAACAATCTTGAATTTCTTGCCTGGTATTAACACAGACACTTACAGAGCCAGGTAATGTCAAGTATTAACAATCTCTTGGCAGTCTTGATCCCATACCCAAACCAGCAAAATACCTCTGAGTTCCAAGGGCAGAGACAGTGTTTCCCTAGCTCAGAGTGTGCCAGAAAGGCTGTTCTCTGTACCCAGAGCTGCTGTGATCACAGATCTTCTGTGAGGGGAAAAAAGAGTCAGGCTCAGATGCCAGTGCCTTAGTGCAGGGCTCTGAAGGTCGTGACCCTTCTCCTCTCCCAGTGCATTTGTCCAGGTAGAACCCACCCCCTTTTGTGCTGTAAACCTCCTGTGGATATCATACTGGTGGATTTAACAGCACCTCAGACCCTGTGCTTCTTGAATGAGCAAAGCCCTGTTGGGTGAATTATCCCTCCTTTATATTCCACAGTTGTTTCTTTTATTCCACTTTTACATTTCAAACATTTCTGACACATTCATATAAAGGCAGTCATCTATTTTTTTGGTAATTTAACACCTCTAGAAACTAGACTTGCCACCCAACACATGGGCAAGCACTGACATGTGTCATGTGAGATCAGCTTCTTCCCCTTGCAGAAATGCCATTAATGTGTTGGGAAGTTCTGTGGTGATTCATGTCTGAACACTGTAAACCAGGACAGAGCTTTTAAATGCTGCATCTATGTTTAGGCACAGATTGCAACAGATAACTAACCTGGAAAATGGGATACAGAGCAACATGAGAATTCCTACACAGGCTAGACTTCCAGTCATTATTGAGTAATCAAAGATAAATAGAAATCTCAGCTATGAAGCTTAAAAACCCTCAGGATGGAGTGCTTGTGGAACATAATACTGTCTGATTTCTACTTCGTCAGCTGTAAAATTAATCTCCTCATTAAAAAACAAAGCAAACCAAAAAAAAACTCAAGTAAACCAAAGTTTATGAAACGTGTGTTTGCATTTGAAAATGTTTTGCTGTTCATTTTCAGATGACTGTGGAGACATGGCCTGTGTTATAAAACCACTTCCATTAAACATTGGAAGCTCAACTTTTTTGCAGAAAAATTCACACAAACATTCTGCTCTTAATCCAAACAGAGGGGTTATGAACTGAACCTTCAAACAGAAACTTTCAATATTTGCCTTCTCAGCTCAGTAGCACCAATATGGAATGCCAACTATCACGCACTGTAATTAATAATTGTTGTAAAAAAAAAAAAGGGTCTTTAAGGCAGAATACCCACTGCATATAGAGCTTGCCTGCTTTTTTAACCAAATAAGGTAATAGGGCATTTCACTGTTTATAATAGCAACATGAAATATGATGTTTCAAACTGTTAAAGAAAACACATTTAGACTTTTCCTGCCCATTTCCAAGTTTCTTCAACTTCTAAAAGAAAAAGAAAGAAGGGAGGAAGGGAGGAAGGGAGGAAGGGAGGAAGGGAGGAAGGAAGGAAGGAAGGAAGAAAGAAAGAAAGAAAGAAAGAAAGAAAGAAAGAAAGAAAGAAAGAAAGAAAGAAA
>JAOEGS010006065.1:0-24405 GCA_025447755.1 Corythornis vintsioides | reverse complement strand
AGAAAGAAAGAAAGAAAGAAAGAAAGAAAGAAAGAAAGAAAGAAAGAAAGAAAGAAAGAAAGAAAGAAAGGAAGAAAAAAGGCTGCAATTCTCTGAAAGAAACCCCAATTTTTCACTTTTCAGAACACTTGAACAAAGCTTCAGAGATGAACAACGTATCACCCCAAGCTCTGGCACTGAGGCAAGGGCTGGCCACACAGTTCAGGAAGAGGAAACATGCAAAACTCAATTCCAGAGAATGACAGAAAGCGGAACTCATTAAAAAAAAAAAAAGAGAGAGAACACTTTCTCAGGCAAACATGTCAATATTTGCCACGTAAATGAAGTCAGTGCTGTAGTGAACCTCGTGCTATTTCTAAATATACATCTGGCACAAAAACGTCGTGGTAATTATGAAATGAATGTTAACAAAAAATGCATAAATACTTAAGACCTCCACCAGGCAACTCTGAAACTACTTCTCTAACCTCTTATCAAAACAAACATTATATTGTCTGACATCACCCTCAAGTTCTTCAATGGCCCAACTTTTGTTACTATTCTGATTTACCATTGTAACTTTCCTGAGTTAAGCAGTGATGCTTTTGATTGCACCAGTAGAAAGAGACACATTCACCCCATGTAGTCCTCATTAAACACTTTTCTTGCCTATGTTTTTCTCACCTTGCAAACCCAGTAGCTATTTAACAGATCTACCTTGGGCTCTCCTGCTGCAATGTCATCCCCATCCTGGGCTCATGACCCCTTCATCCTCCTGGAGCTTTTCTTGGCATCAGCCTCAGGATTTTATTCCCTGCTACTAGTTTGCATCATGTTCTGAACAGAAAAATTAAGCCAGTGGGTTTTCAATCCCCAGAAACAAGGGCAATGAAGTGTATTTAGGATGAAAGGGTGTCCTCCTCGATCCTGGCAAAAATCACAAGTGGTGGTATAATTTTAAAGAGAAGGCAGCTATTGCCTCTGCCACTGGAAATGGACTTCTGTGCACTGGTGCCAAGTACAGGAGGGGAGGAGAAGGGATGGAGCTGTCTGAGTTACATGAGCTCAGTGCATTTCTGTATTCAGGTTAGTTGACTTTTTGCTGATTCCCTATATTATCTAGTATATCTGAGACAGAATTCTAACTGCTTTTGAGCTTTGCCTGTATCATATACCTTCAGGAAACACTAATTTATTTTTTTTTAACTACAGCTCTAGAGCTCATTAATAAAATGCAGCTTTGCAGATCAAAGTTCCTTTTGTCATCAATACAAATTCAGTATGCAAAACAAAGGGAGAGCCTGCAGCAAACCTGCTCAGCACTGATAAGAAAAGAAACTATGGCTAGAAAGCTTTACTTTGAGTTTTTGGGTTTGCAAAAGCAAAGGAACTTTGTTTTGGCAGCATTATCTCCACCACGTCAGGATCCTCTTTCTATTTTTTTAATTGTCTCGGGTGGAAATTTAAATAGAACAGCAAGAAAACCAGGTTGCATTCATCATTTGACTTTATTTCTACTTGGTTGGTTAGTACAAGAATTTCCTGTCTGCAGGAAAGTTCCATGCTTTGGAAAGAACACTTTATTTCAGGTTGATTGAAACATTGTAAGTCACAGTTGACACAGTGAATGAAATAAAGTTCAGGAAGTTTACATTGCTGCTTGAGACAAAATTTTATCACACTTGACATCCATGATGTTATAAGTTGTTCACAGTGGGGCATTTTCTACCTTTCCTGTGAGTGATTCCAATGCAGGCTGCAGGGTCACGTTCAGCAGTGTGGTTATTTAGGATGTCAGAATTAACTTTTAGCTCTTTCCCCTTTTCAGGGCTGCCTCCTGCTCTGGACCATCACCAGCATTTGTGCTGTCACACTCTGAGATGGTTTGAGGAACTCATTCAACTCAAAACACAACCAAAAAGGGGTTTTTTTCCTTTTTTTTCTTTCCCCTCCATTTGGCTAGGTCACCTGAATAGTTTCTCATACACCTGCAGAGTAAGTGCAGCAATAAAATCCCAGCATGTGCAGGCAGAGGGATGGGTTAAGACAGTATTGCCATGAAAATGTATTCATGTGAAGCCATAATCACTGTATAATTTGATTATCATGTATGAACTACCTTGCTTCCCTAAAGCAACATCTCCAAATCCCCAAAGAGTTGATTCATATGTCTGAGGAAGATATATTAAGCACCATGCATGGATGAGAAACAGATGTTTTGTGTGAATGTTAAAAATTCCAGGACAGTTTTTGCAGTGATAGAGGTTGCTCTGGTGTCCTTGGCCACTTTCCCTGGTGTTGTCACTTGTATATTGTTTGGATACACTGCAGAGATGGATGCTGCAGTCGTGTTTAATGGAAGGCATCTATCAGAGGCATCCCAGAATTCTAGGACACACATGTAAAATATCTGTAGATAAAAGAAGGAAGAATATAAATGAAAGGAAGGCAAAAAAACATAAAATGGATTTATCTAAGGGAAAAAAAGGAGGTGAACAGGAAAACAACTGTAGGAATGAAGACTCCTGAAGAGTAAGCACAGCATGAAGATGTCAGTGAATACTGATTATTGAAGCCCTCAACAAATGCATCAGGTAGGGATGTTCAGTTGAGAGTTGTAGTGAAGGAGCTGACTGTCCAATGCACCAGCAGCATAAGACAGGAATCACAGTAGAAAGAGAAAAAAATTGCCTTAGGCAACAGTTGGACACTCCTAAACTGACCTGCTCCTCTCCTCTTCTCCATCCCACCAACTAAGAATCAGTGACTGAAGGAAAAGCCCCTCTCACACACCTACAAACTTTTTTAAGCCAGAGACTTCTCTAATTTGAGACTGGTAAGTGCAGTTGGAAGCTGCTGTTGCTAAGGTTGGACAAGCCAGGCTTCAGTCTCAGTTTGCAGGAGTCATAGGATAGTCTTTCTTTTCCCTAGTAACTGAGCCTGTTGTCAGTAATGGACAAGGTAAACATTTATAGATGAGAACTAAAGCACAGGCAAGTTAGCTGACTCATATTCCCAAGCAAGGTAGTTAATGGTGTGAAAAGGATTCAAATCTCTTGACTCCCTCTTCTGTGTTTTATCCACAAACCCATTTTGAAGTCATGGGATACTTCTGAGTTTATGATGAATTTAAAGAATACTTTATGTCTTCAATTCATATATATTTACAAAGCCAAAAAGAGGTTTCTCAGTCTGGAGAGCATTAATTAGCAGTTCTACATACATTAATAAGTAATAAATAAGAAACAATTTCATGGCTATAAGGAACTTTCACATCTACACTGCGGGGGGTATCTGAGCAAAGAAACTTCACAGCAGCCAAAATTATACCCACATGAAATTACTGCAGAGGGACTTCAAATCCTACAGTGTTCCTGGTCTCCCCCAACCTCCCCAGAGCCCTTCTGCCTTTGGTTCTGCACAACCACCTCAATCTTTGTTTTGGGACAGGTAAATTGATAATAGAAGTTATCCCACCTGCAGGTTTCATTATTGAAATCCATTAATAAATCCTTCCCAAATGTGGCAGAGGGATGAACACAACAACACAACAGTGACCAGGCAGTTCATAACCTTTACAGAGACAAAGCAAATGAGAAAAGCAATTCTGGGCAGGTTATGGCAAATTCTCAGAAAATCTTAGCAGTGAGATCTGTGTCATTGTAGAACCATTTTCCCAAGCAGAATAATGGAAGATTGAAATTTGCATACTTGGATCATCATAAGAATGGTATAACCATCCAGTGCATGTATGACTACACTGCTAAGCCATTTTAACTCTATACAGGATTGTGCAGGGCTCAGTTGTGATTGGAAATGAGTGAGAAATAGTTTAGCACTTACAAAAAAACATATTTCCTCCTTGAGGTTGTTACCTGATGGCTTAAGGATCCCACCTCAATGAACTCTCCATCAGGGAGTCTCCTTTGAGACCTCCTGTTCACTTGGAAAGTGTTAATTCCTTTGAAAATGAGGCTAGAAAGTTTGTCTTGGCTGGGAAGAGGGAAAGGCTAGACAGATAATTACCTTGAGAATTAGAAGAACATAAAAAATCCAGGAAGAATCAGAGTGCACATAAAAAAAGCAGGAAAACTCCTAGGGAGGAAACTTTCAGTGTCTGAAGTCAAGGAAAAGAAAAATGGAAAGGTTGGAAAGCAAAGTGTAAAAGCCATTCATGGAAATCCCCAAAGTGACTTGCTGTCATTCATTGCATTAAAACATCATGTTCCTCTGAACTGAACTGCCATGTGGGAAAAAGAAAAGCAACTGATCTTTCATGTACACAACCTGACACAGGGTCTTGCAATGGGACTAGGAAACCAGCAGGAATTCAGCAGTCAGCAAGGCAAGCAAGCAGAGCTTGGACTGCCCTTCCAGCACACCACAGCTCTGCATTTGAATGGGTTTCTTCTTGCTCAGCCTCTGCACAGGGGAAAAATCCACTTTCCATTGCCCATATTTCAATAGATGTGATCATGCTACATTCAGAACTTTCATATATTTATTTTTCAAGGCTCACTTTCTAGTCACTGTTATCATGGAAATACAAAGAAGTAGAAAAGAGACTGGAAATGTGAGTAACACAAATATCACTGACATTTCTATGTTACAAAAAAAACCCCACCAAACCCTAATGGTCCTTTGATTCAACTTTACATTTTGGGGAGTATTTGGTATTTTTTTTACTTATAAGCTGGATTCCCTCTTTATAAAACCAAGGAAACAGGGTTCCACCTTCCCAGAGAACCATCTGCAGCTGAAAATAATCCAAATTCTAGCCAGTAAAGAAGCAGTGGAAGCACAATATTCACATGCCAGGAATTACTTTCCCAGTCCTTTCAGATGAAGGAATGACAAGGCATTGCAGGGCTTTCCTTTATTCTCAAAATCCATCTCAATTGAGAAGACTGTCAAGAGTTGTAAGTTTTTTTCTGATTTCCCATATGTGAACATTTTCTATCCTGCTCCACTAGTTTGTTGGTGCCCCCTTGTGTTTAAACGAACATGATAAATTGTGTTTCTGAGTCCTCTAAGACACAAGATTGATGGTGAAGAACTTAAAGTATTATACCAGTTAAAGGTATGAAAATTAGGGCAGAGGACAAAAAGATTTTTAAAAGCTTTTTCTTTAAGAAATGAAAACAGATTTTTAACTTATCATTTTTTCAGAATTGTTTTTATATATTTCCAGATGCTACCAAAGCCACTGATAAATTAAAGGCATTTCTGAATTTATAGTAAGAGTATTTTAAAATGTATTTAGATATTCAAAACCAACATCATTTTCTTCTCTTTATTCTGTTCAGGTTAATTGTTCCTGTGTGTATAATCAATAATTAAATAACTCTTCATTATCTGACAATTAAAGATACCTGAGGACCATTATTTTAACCTGTGTGGGTTGTTGAGTGTGTAGATACAAGTGAAAAAGGAGTCAGAGCAGAATCAGCCCCTGGAAGGTCTCTTGCTGTGTCACTGGTCCCTTTTCAGACCTTGTACTGAGTACATCACTTCAGAGCAGTCAATATCCCCATCTTAGTGTAAGTGTTGGCATCTTCCCACAGGAATTCCACCTGCTGATAACTGAGTAGAAATCTTCTGGGTTTAATTTATAATTGGAAGAGCTGATAAAACAGGCCAAAGAAAAAAAAAAGTTATGGATGTGGCAACCAACGGCCAGATCTTCCCCTTATCCTTCTGCAGAAACACAGAATGGGCAGCCCCAGAATGAACACAGATAGATTTGGGTTGCTGGGCATGTTGCCAAGTACATATTTTGCTGAGGTTCTGGTTACTGGCAGAAAATGGCATCCATCAAGTCAGTTGTGATTTAGAACAGGATGAAGCATGTCAGCAACCCAGCAGCCAGAGAAGAACTGCCAGATTACAGCACCAGGCTGTGAGAAGAGCAGTGACTGGACAAGGTTTGATTGGGTGGCAACCAACCCAGGACAACTAAGCCCTGCTGAGGGTCCTGTGTTTTGAAAGGAAATTGTCAAAAGTTGATTGTGAGAAGAATAGGAATTACCAGAAATCTGTGTGTTGATTTCCCACTTGGATCTACATAAAAATCCACACGTGGCACTTCCTAAAGCCCTCAAATTCACTTCTCATCTGTGAAAGCAAAAGGCTGCTGTGATGCAAGTTCTCCTGAAACCACTGAAAACTCCTTAATCTGGTAAAAATGTCTATATTCTTGGAGCCATTTGATATTCAAACCCGTGTGCCAGAGGATACATCCACAACTGACAAGCAAGCCCAGCACCCATCTAGTTCAGGTGATGCTCTGTCTTGCCAAGATCTGCACACCCTGACCCAGATGAGTAACAACAACATTCTTCTTCAATATTTTCTCTGTTTCTTTCTTTCAATACCTTTTCTGCAGAAACACAGAGATTTGAGGCTGGAAAAATGAAAACAACTATTTCTTTAACCATCTTATCCTCCAAAGTTTCCCTTGCAGGTCTTTGAATATCTGTGTTTTGGAAAATACTGGTGAATCTCTCTGAACCTGCTACTGACTCACAGCCCTGGGCTGGACTCTCTTCATTGTTCCATTGTTTCCAGGGAGTCTTCACAGAAGTTCCAACTGAATTAATGATTCATATGTTTAAATCACAAACACCTTGGAGATATATTATGGATATTAAAAGAGATAAAGTAACCAGTTAAAAAAAACCCCAACAAAACAAAACAACAAAGGACAAACCTAAACCAGACACACCAAAAACCTAGCAAACACCTGAAACCTGGATATATATGAAAGTCTAGAATTTAAACTTAAAATAGAGAGAGAGCTAGATGTGTAATTTCACTGCTCATGCCCTTGTAAAAACTTATAGTATTTGCATATTACCTGGGAAATAATTGCTGTATGTAGGCCACTGAGACTTGCACTACAGTAATTAAATTCTCAAAAAGCAGATATATGATCACATGTAGTATTATCCAAATATTGGAACAACAGGTTCTCTTCTATTCTACCACAGTCTGGTACTGTTAGAATGTCAGGTCTTCACTCATTTACACAAGTCCTAACTTTCTACTTTTTGTGAAGTGTAAAATAACAGTCTGAAATTGTCAACTACCACTCACTGGGCCAGGATCACCTACACCAGTCCCACCCAGCAGCCTAGACAGAGATAATAGTGTCCCCAGCTGTGGCCACACTGCCAACTGGAAACACCTGAGAGCAAAGGGGCAGCCCCACCACTTACCCTGCAGGGAGATGGGAGGGATCCCTGAGCAGTCCCCAAGGAATAAAAAAGCTTTGTTCGGGTTTCTTTATTTGTCATCTCTGGGCTGGCTGCAGGAAAATGAGGTTAGTCTTGGCTTCTGTCTGCCTGGGGAGCACAATGTCATGGTCTGGGACTGTGATCTGTTATCCTGGTGGGCAGGTGGCTCCACTGAGGGGCTAGGAGCACTAACAGATCCCTCTGGAAATGCTATCAAATCTCAGAGCTTTTGGGTGGAATCTCCAGTGGATATCAAGTCTTGAGCTGTTTCAGTGGCATATCTGCTGATAACTAATAAGACTATAAAAGTATTTAGGTCCTGGCATGTGGAAACCATTGCTGCTCATGGCAAAACTCCCATTACTGTTAATGAAGTGTTAAAAACTTGTCTCTTAGTGGGCTGCCAGTCTGTGCAAGATGCTATTTCTTCTTCTCCCTGTCCTGTAACATCACGTAGATGACTGTAGCACATGGGCTACAGCCTTCCAGTATCCAAACCACTTAAAGGATATTAGTTTAAGTCGTTTTTAGTGCCTCTTTGCTTCTCCTAAGAAAAGGGTTTGCTTCCTCCTTTATGAATGGTGCAACAATTTCAGGCTCAACAAAGGAGCTGCAGTAAACACCTAGACAAAAACGTGTTAAGGGATATGCTGGCTCCTATAAATTCAAAGAGTGGCAAGCTGAGGCACAGGTAAATACTTGACCTTTTTTTCCAATGTATGATTCAAGGGGCAGTAAAGCTCCAAGAGTCACTTCTTGGAAGCAATTTTTTTTTCTTCTAAACTTCATTGCCTAAGACCAAGGCTAGAGATGCAGGTCAGAGCATGCAGCTGCAGTCTCCACACAGCAGCACTGTGGGCTGGTTTTTGAACTGTACACCACACACACACAAAAAGAACAAAGACACCTGAAAAATGTTCTTAATTTTCCTATCCTGGTTACCTGAGGCTTCAGTTCAAGAAGGTAATCAGTAGCTGCTGCTAACTTTTAGCCACACTGATCAAAGAGAAGGGAGCTGTCACTTCCATGTCTAATGGGAATGGCCACCAACAGACTTGCCTTGTAGCAGCAAGGGACTGAGACCAGGGGGGGAAAAAAAAAGTCTAAGTGCAAGGAGAATTTTAAGCACAGCACCAGATTCCTACAGAAGCTTCAACTGATGGTGGCAATTTCATAACAATGAACTGGGAACACTCAAATCAGAGCTTGAGTTCAATTAAATCTGTTTTAGGATAGAGAAGGGAACTGGATCCACTTGAATCTACTTTGGTGTAGAGAAGGGGATTGGATCCAAAGGTAGAAAGCTAAAAAAAAACCTCTCAGTGGGCTCAGTTTCACTCCCCCAACCCTGTGCCCCGTGCAGCTGGGCGAGCCCTGCCTGTCATAATTTCCTTCCATCAGTAGCAAGGGGAGAATGGGAGACCAACCGTGACTCACATCATGAGTCAAATCTTCTCTCTCACCATTCCTGTGAACACACTTCACAGCATCTTCTCATTTACTTTCAAAGTCCTGGCTGGGCTCTTGGGTGATGTTACTTCCAACTGTAAATTACAGAGGGAAGTGGGAGGTTCCTCTAACTTTTGTAAAATGACACTTGGAAACTTCAGCAGCATGAGTGGGAAAACCCTGCACAGACCCATAGTGGCCAATAGTAATTGGTGAAAGCATTTCACTGGGACATGAGAAAGGGAATAGTCTTCACTTATGCAGAGGGGGATTTGTCTTCTGCATAATAACAGAAAAAAAAAAAGAAATTAGAACTTCATTTTTCATTTCTCTTTATCTAAACTTGTGAAAATCAGTCATCTGAAATATTTATTCTTAATCTGGGCAATGTATGGTGACCCCCAACCTGCAGAGACTGTTCACTGAAGTGATATAACTGCACAGAAGCACTTGCAAGATTTAGGTGTTGATGAAATAATGTTTTTAGCAATATCTGCTGAACTCCTACACAGAGCTACACTTCAGCAAAAAGTTTATAACAAATCAAAGATTGTGGTTTAGGTCCATGAGCTCCACACACATGTGAAGTGCTACACAGCCAAAAGACTTGCCACGTTCTGAAGTCCATCTAGCCCAGGGCCCAGTGTCTGTCAGTGGTAAGTAGCAAGGGAAAGAGATAAGAAACAGAACATCCTTCCCCACAAATGCCTCTCCAACAGCCAGAGGCTTAAGAGATTACTGAGCTGAAAATTATAGCCAGACTACTTTCTACAGTAGACACCACTGGGCCTATTTTTCATAAATGCTTCCTATCCCTTTTTAAAAAAATAAATAAATTACCAACTAGTTCTTCTCACTTCACTTGTATTGCATGAAAATATAACTGCTCTGTATCATCTCACTACAATGGTATTTATTATTATATAATAATTTAGATAAGAATCTTATGGTTTCAGTATATTATGTGGAAAAAAAATCATCTCTTCCTTTTTAACCTTAATCTTGCCACCTGCTAATTTCTCGGGTTATGCCTTAGATTTGAGATTGTGATTTACCATTCCCTGTTTACCTCTCCTGGGATTTTGGGGAACCTGATTCTCTACCTCATACATACATTTGTGTGTATCCACAGCAGTGTGTTGTGTGCAGTGCTGATGAGGAGGCAGTGGGCACGCTGCTGTCACGGCCACGGGCAGGGTTTGTTTCACCATCATGTGATTGTGTTCATGCTGTTTGGGGTGGCTGCCAGGGATAGGGGCTCTTATCTCTGGATGCCCCAGCTGAAAGGAGAGCTGGAGTGTATCCCTGCCTTGCACCTTTGAGGGGCGTGCAGGGAAGTGAGCTCATAAAAATAGTTCAGAGGCGAGGTGGTTGGGGGGCTGGTTGGTTGGTCAGGCCATTTGAAGTGGTGGGGCCTGTGTTGTGCACAGGCACCTCCCCAGAGCATGAGCACCCTGAACACCCAGAGCCTTTGCTCAACTCCAGGTCCCAGGAGCCCAGAACTGTGCTGTTATTATTGTTATAAAGGTACACAGTGCATTTTGCAGGAGCAGACTATAAATATTTCCAGCAAGTGCACTTACTCTAGGTGTGGATGCCAAGCAACACTGTCTCCTTCCTAATAGTTAAGAAAGCATTTTTGTTTTATTGCACAGACAGTAGATTCTCCATCTCTTTACCATTCTTCTCACAAGTATGTGTTGAGATGGCACACTGGGTTTATCACACGCTAAGGAAGAAAACTGCAGCTGGAGTCTCTGCTTCCTATCAGCTCAACAGCCTATTTTAGCTCATGGGGCTCTTGAAAAGACAAATCATATTTCCTCTGCTCTCACGTGCGGCCAGAGTCTGAGCAGTCCCACTGCTCAGCTCTGTCACTTCAGGTGCAAGAGTGGTGCAGCCTTGGATCTTCATCTACTTCCAAAGTCTGTACCCAGGCACAGGGAGCAGCCCAGGGAATCCTGACAGGTAAATCAAACTGTTCAGAAGCAGTACAGAGAGATGCAGTCAGGCAGCCTTGGTCCAGAGGAGTGATTTTCCTGTTACCTTGATAGCAGTTTCCAACAATGTGTTTCTCCAAAGCACCTTGGGGATCTTCTAGAGCTCAGCTGGGGGAGTGGGAAGGAAATGTGTTGCCCAGTGTCTCAGGATGACTGGGTGGAGCACAGAGCTTCTGCAGCACACCAGGATTTTTCCATCACTACTCAAATCCATGCCATGTCAGCCCAGGACCTTCTAAAATACTACCAGGCAATTAATGTATTTTAATTTTCTGGACACTTTAAAACGTAATGGTTGCCCATTAACACATAAACACCTGGAATGAGGCAGAAACATAACACATTATAACTTTAGATTTCCTTGTCTTCTCCCTCCCTATCCCATGCAGGGTTGGGATACAAACTTAATTTAAAAAATCCTGCTTGTCAGAATAAAACTTCCTGAAACTTGTTATAAAAATGATGTCATTGATCAGCTGGCCTGCTGAGAATTGCCTACAGAAAATATAGTCTTTTGATGATGAAGGCACATACTGGGCCTGCCCTGTGCAGTACACCCAAGATGGGTTCCCACCCCAGCTGTAGTCACAGTTGTTCATGGAGCTTGTGGTCCTCATGAGCTAGGATACTGGAATCCAACATTATTTGCAGATTTCTTTGTGATTCACTTTCATAAAACCAATATATATGTTGGTCTTGTGCCCACATTTAGTTCTGTCATAAATCTCCATTCAAAACAAATTCATTTTAGGCAAAGGGAAAAGAGCATGTTCCCAAAATGCCTTTGATTTCTGGTTAAGGAAGCTGGTGAGATCAGTTCGATCTCCTTGGCTATTCTTTTGCTAATAATAAACCAAATAACATGCGTTCTGGTTAAGGAAGCTGGTGAGGCTTCAGTTCAACACACTCTCCTTGGCCACTCTTGCTAATAATAAACTAAATAATGTGCATTTGAGAAACAGTCGAAAGCCATGATGCTCAAAAACCACCAAAGTTATGAAGAGATACAAAATGTAGCCTAAAAGCATCTTGATTCAGTTTCAAAGCCTCTTGGGATTGTATTCCACACAGGAAAACTCCATATGCATCAGCTCCCTTGTTTATATCTTTATCCCAGTGTGTTTTTGACCCCTTGTGTCAAATGCCCAACCAACACCAGGAAAGATCACAGTGCTGCAGAGCTATCTGAGCTGTAACCTGCTATCTTTTGGGTAACAAAAACCAGTTGAGAGTGGAATTGGGACCAGTGTTCACCTGCTCTCATGCGACGTGGAGTCCTGTGCCCCCTGCAACCCCTCCAAATAGATCTGGGCACCCTGTTTTCCAAGCAGGGGGGGAGGAGAACTTGGCCCCAAAGGCCAACTGGCTGTAGCTTGGTACAGCTTCATTGTCCCCTGGGTGTGGGTACCACCAGTGAACTGCCACTCTGGGATGTCACTTCTGTGAGTGCTGAGGGACAGGGAAGGGCCTGGGTGCAGTGAGAGCACCACAGTGCAAGGAGCTTGTCCTGGTGCAGTGATTGTGGGGTGATTGGAAGCTGCCTGCCAGAAGCTGGGAAGCCTGCTGAGCCTGTTTCCTTCTGGCAGAGCCCTCCTGTGCTTCTCTTTGCATTTTTGAGGGTTAAGTGCTTGTCTGAGATTAGAAAAAGAGAAAGCAGTCAGAGACTGGTGCAGATAAATCTGTGTCAGTTTTGCCCTAGTGGGTCTCTGCAGCACAGGCTCAGGCAGTGGGATTGGAGAAGATGAGGGAATCCCTGCGGGGCACTGAAGAAGGGTTTAAATCCATGGAGATGAATAAGCCTGGAATCCTGGTCAAAAGCTTTGCAAATACTGTAGGCACCCAGCTGGAGGTGTAAAAAGAGAGCAGCAGCTATTTTACACCTCACAATGCTACAAAAGAAGGAAAAAAAAGTAATGAAAAGGTGACCTGGTGTTATTCTGTGAGATCCCAAGGTTGTTGGTGGGTAGTGGGGTACTCGGAGCATCCATCCTGGACCAGACTTGGAAGGGGAAGGCAACCAGCTACCCCAGTAAGGCAGAGTCCCCCTGGGTGGCCTCTGTCAGTATGGACAGAGGTAAATAACATCCCATGTGGTGCAGAAGCTGAGCTGGGGAGAGCAGCCCCAAAAGACACCTTGACTTTAGTAGCTGAACAAGACTTTTTTTCTTCTTTTATTTCTGTTAAACCAAAGGGTGCAGGAGTAAAAATACAGGACAAGCAGGGAAACGAGTAAAACCCCTTAATTTCAGGGACTGCCGGGGGCTCAGCCCCACCGAACCCCAGCGGCGATGCCGTCCCGTCTCCCCCCTTCCCTTCCCTTCGCCCCGAATCGCTCCGCGGCCTCCCCCGCGGGCGCGCAGGGCGCGCTGACCTTTCGCGGGCGCGCTGCCCCCGCCCGGCAGCAGCTGCCGCCGTCGCTCCGGCGCCCAAGGTCAGGGGCAGCTCGGCCGCTCGCTGCCGCGCTCGCAGCCGCAGGTAGGCGCGGAGCTCCGCGCAGGGTGCGCGGGGGCGGTGGCGGCGGCGGGCGGGGAGGGAGGGAGCGGCGGCGGCGGCGTCACTCGGAGGGCCGGGTCCCCGCGGAGGGCCGCGCTCCCAGCGGGCCGAGCCCCCGCCCGGCGCCCGTATTTAAAGTGTGGCCGGGGGGCGGCGGGGAGCTGCGCGGTGCCGCTCGCTGGATGAACGCGCCCTCCCCGTAAAAAAAAATTAAATAAATAAAAAAAGCCGAGGGAGAAGGGGTGGAAAGGGAGGAGGAAAAAAAAAAAAAGAAGAGGAGGGATCCTGGCAAGTTGAGTTTGGTACCAAGGGTGAGCTGGGCTGCGGGGCTCTGGGAGGAGATGGAGAAGGATGAGATCCACCTGCGCAGGCTGCCGCCCGCCGCGCCCTGGGGACCACGTAAGTCATTCCCGGAGGGGAGGGTGCGGGGCTGGGGTGCTCCCCGGGGGGGGGTGCGGGGCTTCCCGGCTGCCAACCGGGCTCTGCGGCCGGCCGGAGTGCCCCGATAAGGGATTTATTATTAGCGTTTCATCGACTATTTTTAAAAATCCAGGAATAATCTCCGCAAAGTATTAGTGAAATCTAAGAGCTGTCTCCCGTTCCCCCCCCCCCCCCCTCCCCCCCCCCCCCCCGAAAACCACCTAACGGCCCTTTTTCCTTCACTAATTGAGTAACTAAAAAACCCCATAGCCCAGGGAAGACAAAGCTAATGTGGAAAAAGGCCGGAGTGCAAAGTATACGGGATAAATCCTTCAGTGGATGGTTGCTGTTCATTCGCCCTGTGCCGCGGCAGGCGAAAGAAAAAAAAAGGGGGGGAAAAAAAAGGCTTTTACAAAATGAAATGGGTCTGTCTGAGAGTGTCAGTAATGCTTTTACAGAACTGGCTAAATCGTGTATCTCTGTATCATTAACTAATGTGTGCCGCAAAATAAATGATATATATTGGAAGGAGAAAATACATTCCTTGGCTGAGAAGTTAGAGAGTGTTTAGAGCCAAAGAGCAGATCGTTTAAATGGTAGGGGGTGGGAATTTCCTTGGCTTCCCTCTCGAAATAAATCACAGCCCGGTGTCTGTGTGCCTGCATGTGCACCCACTGATGCATTTGTAGGAAATCTTCACACTCACACCCCCTGTGTGTAGAAAATCTTCACGGGCACCAATTTCACAAGCACTATTTACTGAACGCATTTTTTTTTTCCTACCAGTTTGGAGACAATAAAAGTAGGACTGAGATGCTAACCAGGAACATACTGGAGCACATTTGATTATCCTTCTGAATTGTATACAAATGAAGTAAATTTAGCATGGCACCATTTATAAATTCCATGCTTTTACAATCAAAATTCCAAATCTAACTGTTTGCAGCTAAGAATAGCACGGGGAGCCCTTTTTTCTTTACTCCCTCTTTTTGGATTCCCACGAAAACCGTTATCCTCGAGTCTACTCATTAAATGGCCAAATATTTCACTGGAGTTCAGCCCATTTCTAAAAGAAATCATCAAACCCTAGGCTAGCCAGAGTGCTGAGAAGGAAAAGAAAACTGTTTCTTTCATGTTTGACAGAAAACAGCTGGGCTTTGTATCTAAATACTGCCCTATGCCACTTATTGTCCCACATTCACTTCTTCCTTAAAATAAGAAGGAGCTCCAAGTTTTCAGAAGTGAAAAGGAGAGGAAGGGAGGCATGGGAAGCTGGAGTGTTATCACAGCACATTAACAGTGATATCGTAAGGGTTCTGAATGATAAAAGGGCACTGGAAAGCTCTCCCATTACTCATGGGGCAGGTGGCAATTTATCATGGGGTAATCACAGCGATCGGGCGAGAGCCCTGAGATTGTTTGAGTGGCTCTTGGAGAAACTTTACCTAATATTTTACACTGCCTTTCTCTTATTTAATCGACTGCATCACCCAGTGGCAGTGTGAACGGTGTGTACCAGCCTCATTAATGAGGTCAAGGAGCAGTTTTGTTGTCAGAAGTGCGTGTTTGTATTTCTTTTGATAACCTATCCAAGAGAGCTTGTTTGCAAAAGCTGTTTATAAGATGAAACTCCTGCCTAATTGCAAAGCAGATGCATCTATTGCAGTACAAACCCTATCCACTGCTTTGGGAACTTCTGCATTTATTGCTGGAGGGATGTGTGGAGACCCATCCTTGATGTTTTGACGTGGTCTTTATACTCAGAAACTCTCCTGTGGAGACTTGCTTGTTACAAGGAGTTAGGGAAAAGCTGGGGACAGAGAGAAGGTGATAGAAACCACGAAAATGAAGGGGAGTCTGTAGTCCCCTGAGCTCTGGGTAGATACTGTCAGTTGCCTACATCCAAACTGCTATTTTACTTTTTGCTAGCAAGTAAAAAAGGTGACCTCAGGATATTATTTTTGGCTCTTTCAGTGGCATGAAAGGACAGGTGTCCTCAGCTCATCTGTGCCCTAAGGACCCAGCTATCCCAGCTGATGCCCACCAGCTTACTGTATGCTGAATCCTTATCTTCATGCCTTATCTTCTGGGGTACCATGTGCATCTAATGAGGAAGGGGTGAGGGTCAGAACTGGGGTGGGCTCTGGGGAAAGGCACTGGCACACTGGCTTTTGAAAGGACTGTGGTGAAGCCCTGTCACTTCAGAGAAAGGCTTAGAGGCTCTGGGACAAGTGCTCAGGACTAAGTACAGGATTAGGAGTCAAGTCTTTGCCCTTTAGATTTCAGCAAGCAAAAATTCCCTCAGTGAACATCTGACTCCTTTGAAAACCAGGAAAGTTTTCTGTGACCGACTTAATTGTCATCAGACTATCACCTCAGAAAATGAAATGTTTTCCCCAGTTTCTCTAGAAGATATTGTTCAACCCAGAGCTGGGACTTGCAGCATGATTCCATAGGTTTCTTATATGCATCACCCTGCTTCCCATGGTAGCTCTGCAGCTATTCCCATTACCAGTGAAAATGATGAAGTGTATTAAGCTAATAATTAATCAGAGATGACAAGGGACTAATAACTGTATCGATTTAATTAGAACTCCTTTTCCAGCTCTGTAATTTGCAGTCATGCACATCATTAACTTAATATTGTAATTTCTAGTAATAACTTATTAATTTCTGGGGACGAGGACATACACAGCCACAGCTTGTGCTGGGCTACAGGCATGTGCCTTGGTCTGCTGAGCAGCTGTGGGAAGCATGACTTGTCCTGTATGAGACCCACAGTGAGCAGGACAGTTTGTCAGTCACTGAGAGCTCTTCCAGAGCACTGAGGTGGTGGGAAATGGGGCACTGCAGAGTCCAACGTGCTGGATGTGCTGGTGAGGTTACGTGGAGCTCTGTGGCTACACTCTGAGGTTGTGTGGGCATGACATGAAATCTGGGGTAAAAGCAACATGCCAAAACAGAAGGGAGGAGAGGAACCCTGGAAAGTAGCAGTATTTATTGGCATCAGGAAGGGAAAAATGTCCCTTTTGGCTTTAATTGCACCCTTTGGATTCTGGTGATTTTGAGAAAAGGAAATGCTTGGGGACGTGCTGTGGTTGGAAAATAAAGCTGGTTTTAAATTAGGATCACTTTGGGGAAAAGGAAGAAAGGAAGGGGCAGTAACAGGCATGACGAACTTCAGGACTTTACTGTGTGAAAGGCTGACAAATGCAAAGTTTGCTCATCTCCCCCCTGTTTCAGTGGGGATACTTAGCACTGTCTGGGGCATGCTTGGCATCTTATGCAGCCAGGTCCTTGGCAGGCCACCCTCTGATACACTCCTGACCAGAGGCTTCTCCAGGAGGCAAAAGGAGGTAGAAGCTGTTCTCAGTGAGAGCACAGCACTAAATATATGACTGTATCACACTGTACAGCAAGCTTTGTGGCTTCTCAGGAAAGAGATCCCATTAACCACTGCCCAGAGCTCCATACACTGCTCTGTATTATCAAGATACTTGTCAATCTTTGCACTGTACCCTTGAAAGGCTGAATCTTCTGCTTGGTCTTCTGCTGCAGAGGGCTGTCGGCACAGGGAGGAGAGCTGTGCAGGCCAGAAGCACTGAGCAGGCTCCAGGGCAGGGTCCCTTGGTGTTGTCCTTCAGCAAGAGGATGGGGAGTTTGAAGTACTTAAGGTATCAAGCATTCATTTAGCATCAAGTTGTTGGGTCACTGTGCAGATAAACAATCAGACTGATGAGCTCCAGGAACAGGAGCCACTGCTGGTTTTATTTCTTGTGAGCGTTTTCAGGGATTCTGAAGAAACACATTTTACAAGCCAAGTCAGCAATAGCAGCACAGAATAGTTCTGCTTACTTTCAGTGACTGCAAAAGCAGTTCATCTTGTGTGCCAGGATGGGAATATTCACCTTCCCGACCTCCACGATTGCTGCCAAACTGGAGATGATGGCAGCACTGGCAGATCTGCCACAGGTACAAACCCCAAGAGGGGGTTTTACAAATGGCAAGTGTTCAGGGGTTGGCAGCCTACTTGGGTGCCTTGCTGGGACCCTATCACGGTGTTATTTTCAGTGGTGCTAAGTCATCTTGTGCCAGCTGTTAGATCTGAGTAATGTAACAGGGTAACATGAGGAACAGTGCACAACTTTTTTACTCTGGCACTTTGAAGAGCAAGAAGATAGCAGTGTCTGCATTGTCTAGGAGGTAATTGATGGTAAATAGAAGCCTTTTAGCAACAACCACAGTGGCTGCCTTGCTTGGGAGGCTCTGGACGTGCAGGAAGCAAAGCTCCTCGTGCTGGGCTGCATTAGTCACCACCACTGCTCCGTAGGCTAGCCCACATGCCCTCAAGGGAAAGAGATTCTTATTTATTTGCTTTAGCTTTTGGTTTGTATTCCTCAGCCCTCTATTTCTGAAAGTAGTACTACATCCTGGTGGGAGGGCCGGCCCTTCTGCTGCCCCCTGAGCCCCCTGTCTCCTTCAGCTTTGGGCAGAGAGCTGCCCTGCTTCCCCACGAGCATCCTCACTCCTCTTTGTTCTGCTTCCTCGTGCCCCGTGTCCTGCAGTGTCAGCTTCCTTTGCTGTTTCCAGCCTCTTGTCCCTGCCTCTCCTCTCTGGCTGGCCCACATGCCAGTGTTTTCTCTCTCCTTCAAACTCCCACAGTTCAGATCTTGGAACCTTCTCTGGCAGTCTGTCCTTCTAGCCATTACAGCAACTATTTCCAGATTTGAACTGATAAAAAGGCAGGAGTAATGCTCAATCCAATGCCATTCCTCTTTAGTGTCTTTGCCAGCTTACCTTATCTGCATATCTGATTTATTCCTGGCAGCTCTGTATCTGTGCTAGGACCTGGATGTACATTCTTATTCCTATGAGTGGTGTATTAATAAGATATATCTCCACTGAAATGTCCTTCCAGACTGCAGCTCTGAAAAATGGAACCTTTGTTTTTACAAACTGTCACAACCACCTATGACTTTCTGCACACAACTGTAAGTGCTCTGAGGGATTTTAACATCTGAAATCTGTTATTAAAAGGCAAAGTGGTTTGCAGGCATTAACTGCTCTTTTTACATCTTATAAATTATTTACCTTATGACATCAGCGATTACAAGTTCTGTATCCCTGGCTCTCAGTCCTGATGTCTTCCCCTCTATTTGTATCCTGCATAGGGAGAAGCTTGATGAGTATGTACTAGAATGAGGAAAAAACCTTTGTTTTCTAAACACACTGCAAATATTTGTTGCCTCTTGTACATCTTCATTGACGTCAGCTGGTGTCCTGCTTGCAGAGCAAACTTGGAATATGCAATAGGGATCTGTGTGTTGATAAGTGAGGTTCACTAAGGAAAAAATTGTCCAGGGAGAGAGAAACACATTTGACAGCAGTCAGTAAAGAAGGAGGAAGATTGACAACTTAATTGCATTTCCAGTGCAGATTCTGGACACTTCTAAAAAGTGACTGGGAGAAGTGGACAGATCCTGACTTCACTGACATCACCCAGATTAAAATAATCAGTGCAGAGTCCTCCAAATACATTTTAAACCCTCTTCTTTTTAACATGATATTGTGGGAGTTTTATAACTGTTCTTAAGAAGAACAACATGAGCCAAGGTGGAATTTTCAGGGCTAAGCATCACTCGGGAGTTTTAGGGTTTTACTTTTTTTGGAAGGAAAGTGGCAGAAACGTGTCCAGCGCCGTATTAACAGGCAAAGAAAAAACTCTTCAGTGCTTGTGTCTCATCGTTTGTCCCACAGCATCTTGGCTAAGGAAGTACCACAAGATATGTCCATGAACGTGCTTTGCCATTGGATTTTTGGCAGGCAAAGATTCCAACTATGGTATGACTTTATGCTCGTGGTATGATTGCCCAGAGGAAATCTACTGCAGGCTGCAAAAAGATGGGAGCTTTCATCCAAATACCATTAGCTTTGTCACAGTGTGTGGTGGCATTATTGTCCCCACAAGGTTTTCTACTGCTGGGGTTGTGTGGGTGAGCTGCATTTGCTGTGATGTTGTGGAGAGGTGAGAATCCAGCCCCACATTAAATCTCACATGGTCACATGGGAAAGCTGAGCTAGAACTCGAGACCTTTTGAGTTTAGCCCGGTACAGACACTGCTGATGGAAGGTGTGAAACAGTTTGGGATGTACTGGCTGGTGCCATGATCTGTCTGAAGGGAGGTATCAGCTGTAGGATCACTGAAAGGCTAAGACCAAGCAGCCTGTGTCAAAGCAGCTGCAGCCAGTGTGGTGCAAACCCCTGTGCCCGAGGCCACCCTTTCCTGAGGCTCACTAGTGGAAACTACTACATTATTGTCTGTATCCTGTGTTCCTGGCACCGAGTCTGAGGCTGGGCTAAAGAAGGAAAATGGTTCTCTGTGTGTAGTCTGAATGTTGGTATGTGGTCAGCAAACCTCATCCAGATGCTTGTATCTTGCTGCATACTTTTGAATGTTCTTTTTCTGATGAATGGCAAGAACAGGTTTCTAAAAATAAATTAATGATTTTCCCTTTTTACTTCCTGTGACTTAATATACTTTATTTATCTATATAGCTACTAGTCATCATCATTCTTCAGCTCACAAGAATATAAACAGAAGTGAGCCTGAGTCACAAAGCAAGCATGTGGAGCCAGACTTTTTCCAGAATTTTAGGCAGGTGTAGGAGTTGCAGCCCAGGGCTCGTGGAGGGAAAGGATTGGCTCTGGGGTTCTGCCTCAGGGGTCTCACCCATGAAATAGGCAGCACAGAGGTGAAAGGCTGCCTGCTGCCACTCTCTGCATCTTCTTCCAAGGTGGTTAAGACTTTTCAGTTCTTTGCAAAGGCTTACAAAATTAAATAAATAAAAGATTGGACTTTGAAGGTTGGTTTATCACTAATATAATAAAACCTGAGTGGGATTCCAGTTAATTACTCCTCTCAAGCTACCCCTCAGATTGATCAGACCAACATCCAAAGCAACAGCTACATTCATTTAATCAGCTCAAGCACCATGCTTTAAGAAATTTCGTCTCCTAGGGCATACAGCCCATTCATCCTGCTGCCCTAAACCAGTAACAAACTTCCACCAAACAGCTCTGAAAACAAATTAATGTGATTGGGATTTTTAGGAAATGGTCTCATTTCTGTCATGATCACCTACTAAGATTTAAGGCTGCTTTGTAAGGGGTAGGAGAACATGCTGTAATTACATGCTGTCATTTGTGTTCTCATTAGAAATGTGAAATAATTTGCCTTAAAACACCCTGAGCATCATTTTTGTTCCCAGAACATATCTTGGGAGCACCTCTCTGTTGCTGAGCAGCTCATTTGGATGTTAGACTGTAAGTTAAATAGGAAAGGCACCTTTAGAAAGAATACTGGGCAGAATGAATTTGTGCTGGTGTGTACAGGCATGGCTGATAGGACTGGCTTTGTGGGAGAAGCAGACTTGCTAACAGAATAATGCAGAGTGAGTGTCAACATATTGCAATCAGCAGGGCTGATTGTCTAGGGGGTGTGGATTGACTAACCCTTAACTTTCCTTTCAAATGATGAAATGCAGTCAGTTTAGTCTGCACAATATATTGGGATATATCATTTGACTTTGTATGTAGTGGAAGATAAGAGACTTAATTCTAGCCCAGCCAAAACCAGCACACTCCACCCCCCATATAGCTTTTCTGATCTTGCCAATACATACATTTTTCACATTTTTGTGTGCATCATATCTGTTTTGCTTCTTATGGGTAGCTTTGCTTCCTTCCCTTCTCTCCTCATTAGTAACCAGGCTTGTTTAGCTTTGTCTTCAGCTATTTTTGCTGTTGGATTGCTTGGTGAAAGCAGCAGAGAACTGCTGTGTAGGGATTGCAAAAGTTTTCTGTGCTTCACATCTAAATGTCAAGTTAAGTAAAAGAAATCAAAGCTTCAAAAAACAATAACCTTCCCCCTCGATCAGTGTTTGCAGTTCCTGTGAGTTAAATGAAAAGTCTTCTGTGAGTAGACAGGGACAGTATTTCATAGCACAGAGTATGTTGTCACAGGATTGTGGGGTTAGGGGTGTCAGCACTGGCCTGGTAGGGCTGTGTTTGCAGACTGCATCAGTTTGTCTGGGAACAGCCTCCTAGGGTGTAGTGTTGCCATCGACAGAGATAGAAATTTGCAATGCTGCTTCATCTTCAGAGTTGCTGTCAAGAATCCACGTGGCAGAGAGCTGAGACCAGCTAAAAGGCACAAGAAAAGAACGTAAGGTACGTGGTGAGGACACACTTCAGCTAACAGGGACAACTGTTTCTGTGCTACAGATTTGTGTTTCAAATGTAGGCACTTTGTAGGAAGATTTCACTCCCTGTGCCCTGAGATGTACGATGATGTTTGAGCTCTTGGAATAGGAACAGATCCTGTTTCTGAACAGTTGGACTTGAGGACATGCAGAAGATCCTCCTTTGGCTCATGTGGTTGGAAGCCAGGCTGAGAGGCAGAGGCTGGGCACAGAAATCATGTCCTAGCCCTTATATTTCTTTAGCATTTCTTTAAGGTATTTTCTTTACCCACTGATCTTAAAGGACTCCATAAACTTCAGTGAGCCACTGAGAGCTCAACTCCTGCATCACATTCCTTTGCTGTTGCAGACCTGTTGTATGGCAGGAATGGATGGATATGTTCACTTTGTGACTCTGACAAGTGACAGACAACAAGAATTGTCATTGCAGTTCACTTGAGATGGCTTCAGCTGAGAGGAGAATAATTTTCCAGGATACAACCATGTGCATTGTGTAGGGGAGAGTGGAAGAAGCAGAGCAGAGTGTATCTGTCCCAAATTAAACAGGATAAAACCATTCTAGGTGCTCTTCAGCTGTCAATTGGAGTTGAGACTACAGAGCTGTGCTTGTTTACTCTGCAGGGGACTGCAGAGTGTCATCACCCTGGAAAATCTGGCTCAGATGAAGAAGTTCAGGTTTTAAAATCCCAGCTGATGATTTTCATTTGGGAATGAATCTGGTCTCAGACAGGCTGTGAGTGATGGCAGGTCATCGACTGCAAGAGAAATTGTGCTCCCTGGCACTGTTCTTACACTGCTGTAATGACTTGTCCTGTGTGTCTTCTGATAAAGGATTTTTTAATTAATCTGAACCATTTAAGTCCATCTGACAATATAACTGAGTAGCTGGACCATCAAAAACAAGGACCACAGGCTAATTATCAATGGAAGAGCAGAAGTAGGTTTTGGGTTAGATTTTAAATGTTCTGTTGCATACCAGAGGCATAGAAATCAAATCTTAAGCCTTTGAAAGCTCTAAGTTTCTAAATGACAGCTGAATTAATTTAATTTTTAAACTTTCTCCTTAAAGCATCTTGGTAACAAGCTTTCAGATGAAAGAGCCAGATTCTTGTTTCCAAAACAAGATCTTTTGTTGTCTTGATAACATAAATTAATGAAAGCTTTCCTTTTTCTCTTCAATTTATTCTCTCAAAATATCTCATCAGGGCTGTACCCTGCAATTTGCTGTGCCCTCTGGCCCTCGTCCAGCAAAGCACTTAAGCATACAAATAGCCCTGGTTTTGGTGGGAAGTGGGCAACCAAGCATGAGACCCTTCTCTGTGTCCTGCCACCTGCAATGCCTCTGTGTTTTCCCCCTGCAGCACAATTCCCACCCTGCATGGTGTTTTCTCACCAAACCTGGACACTGTTTCCCATCACAGTCCTGCATCTCCTTTCATGCATCTGTTGAAAGGTAAAGAGCTCTTTAGTCCAAGTGGAGGATCTTTGCATTTCAGGTAACTTCTCATGAACTCTGCACTGGAATTCAGCAGAGATTTTTACCACTTATCTTAATTTTGGAAGTGAAGCAGATGTCTAATAGGGGTTGAGGATTTCAGCATCTCACTAAATCTTTGAAGTAAAACCCAGTCAAAGGAGTTCCTGGGAGCCTACGATTGATTCCAGTCCAGCAATTACCCCGTATTGACTGACTTGAGCACACTGCCCATCAGCAGCAGAGTTACCTACAGAGACTCAGTTACAGGAAGCTTTCAGGTTTTACAGACAACAAATCAAATCAGGGACCCTATCAAACATATTCCAATCTCAGCAGGAACAACCTGATGATAAAAAAAAAACCCTTTTAAATCTCATGTACCATATGAAGGGTGTGATGTCGTTTAGCAATGCAAGTAGGAAAAGAAAGATTTCTCTTAATGAGAGCATAAGAAGGGACTGTCCCTCCTCTGGAGCTTGGTATTGCTGCCAGACCAAACCAGAGAGCTCATTCCAAGCTTTTACCCTTGCCCAAGTTTGATACCATTTCTCTTTCTTTGCACCACATCCTTTTTGCAGCTGCTTTCTGTTTCAGTCTTTTTAAAATCTATTTTTAAGATTCAAAAGGTGGGGGAAAAAATAGAGAGTGTTATAGAAACAGAGTCTGAACTGAGTAGGGAAAGTGTTTTGGCTATCCACAGGCAGGAAATTTGAGCTCCTCTGGAACCTGAATAAGTCCTAGAGCAGTCTCATGCTTTTTATATATTTATTTCCCTGTTTGGCTGTTCTGCTGGCTTTTCCCACGTTATCATCAAAGTGGCCCCAGAAGGGACAGTTGTGAAACAGAAACTATCTGTGAGCAGAGGAACAAAAACAGAGTTTTTTTGTTAAGCTACAGATGCCTCGGTTTTAGCAAAAGCAAACAACTGTAATTGACAGAAGTATTTGCAAATGTTGCTGCTCTCTTCTAAATGTGTTTTAATACTGGGGGGGGGGGGGGGGGGGGGGGGGGGGGGAAAGGAAAAAAAAGAGGGGGGGGGCGGCCCCTTTTTTGGGAAATGGGGGGGGGGGGGGGGGCTTCCCCCTCTTCT
>JAOEGS010006064.1:0-16390 GCA_025447755.1 Corythornis vintsioides | reverse complement strand
ATTAAATAGCAGTAAACAAACCAGCCCTGGGGTGGGATGGGCTTGGATTACTGTGCACCTTTGCATTACACTGATTACTGTGAGGCCAGTGAATACAACTCAGTAAACTGCACTGATAAATTACAGAGAAGACTGGCAGATGCTGAAGGACATTGAAACAAGACTTTTAAACAAGATGCATTTAAAATCCACAAAACCTCATTGCTATTTTTGAAAGTGCCTTTCCATTGTACAGCTACCCATGTTTCTAACTGGTGCCAAACTCATGCTTTCCTAAAAACAATGAAATTCCTTCATGCAGTGGTGTCTTTGGTCTTCTAAACCAAGTGAATCTTAAATCCATTATTAGATCTGCAGGGGAGATGCAGTTGCAAATGAGCAGCTTCTCAGCTGAGAAAAGGCAGGAGTGTGAAGGGTCCTGTTTGAACACTGTGACTGGGAGATCCAAAGCCACTCTTGGCATACAAGTTGTGCATGTTCTGGCTTCTCTTGCTTTAAGACAAAATGTGTTGGATGTAGAGGTCAGTGAGTCCCAGTTCCTCTCAGTTCATTGCTTTTCAATTCATAATGGTCCTTTAAAGCTCTGTTAGTTGCTTTGGGTTTTTTTCCTCAGCTTTTATATGTTGTATAACCAAACACCTTACTTTGCTTGAACAGCAGAATTACCCACTAAGAGTATCAGAAGGGGTTGAAGGGGAATAGCTCCCTGTTCTGAAACAGCTCGTAGGGCAGGAAACACAAGTGCAAGAAGAGGAGAGAGAGAAGTGGATTTTTTTGGCATGGTGGTTCTTAAGTTCAGTGTAGCAGAGCTTGTTACAGTATCATAGTGCAAGAACAAAAATCTTTTTATATTTATATTGGGGGTTTTTTATTATTTATTTATTTACTTGTTTATTTATTTATTTTCCATTAAGCTCTTATGGGGTTGACAAGATCCCAGGAACACTTCTGAAAGCAAATGGCAAACTGGAAGCTGCCCTTAATGTGTGTTCTCTTCCAGTCTAATTTTTAAGGTGCTTTTTTAGATTTTTGCCTTAAAGGTTGAATTGTGATTTATATTTGTCAGACCTCATGTATGGAAACAGTCTGACTAGTAAACTACAACTGGCTCTTTCTAGAGGAAGGCAGTGAAACAAATGGACACTTTATCTTTCTATAATATTCACTAGAGTGTCCAGATTATGGAACAGCAGAGTCCAGTCATCCCTAGGTTTTTCAAGGTTTTATTTAAAACATGTGAGCAGTTAAGACTGATAGGTTTTTTTTTCTGCACAGTACTTCTTTTTCAGTATGAAGATAACCAGTTTTAATGTCAAGTCTAAATAGATGGAGAAAATTGATGCAGTCAAAGGGGGTAAAATGAAACACAGATAATCTTAATGGAAACTCAATCCTTGAAAAGACTTTTTATTTTTTATTCTGTTTCATGTGCATTCTTCAAGCCTTATGAATTTAATTAAAATGTTGGAATACTGTTGAAGAACATCTCTGGTTTAAATCTCATACAAAACCTTTGTATGTGATATACTTAAATCATCATATAGAGATGGCCAAATGTGGATGGAAGGCTCCCACAGCCTTCAGTGCTGGCAAGATTGACTCTGAACAGGCTTCCAAAAAAAAAAAAAAAAAATCCTTAGAGGAAAGGCTCAATTCCAAAACCAGTTTGCAGGTTTTTTTTCTAAAGATAGAAACAGTTCCAGTTTGTCCAGATCACATGCCACGAGCTTGGTGCCCAAAGGCTTTGAAGAAATACATTTGTAGGAACAGCTTTTAAAATTAATTCCAAATCCTGGGTCAGTCCTGACATTATCCCAACCTCCTTGGAAGTGCATGGGATGTTGTTCACCCTTGTTTTTGCTGGGACATGACTCTTGGAAACTGTCTTCTGAATGTGATTTGAGAGCAGTCAGGGCAGTAGAAACAGAGCTGTTCTGTTTTTTCCCTTAAGGCGTGTAGCAGTGCAGAGTGACTGTGTTGGCAGGTCTGATAGAGCTCTCTGCTGGATCCAGATCAGATTTTTCTTTTCCCTTCCCCCTCTAGACTCTTTGTCCTTGTCTAAGCGTGTTCTTTCTGCTGCTGACTCCTTCAGCTTTAGTTCATTTCTTTCTTCCTTAGCTCTGCCCACTGTGGTTCCACTTGCTCTTTTCTTAGTTCCCCCTGTTGTTTTTCCTCAAGAAAGAGAGATGTATCTGTTAAATCCCATATATGATCTATACCTAGAATATACAAACAACAAAAAAAGTGGAACAATTATCCTACTAGTGTCAACTGCTGTCTCTTGGCTGGTTCTCTCTAAAGCTTTTTTAAGAAGTGTTTGAGGTATTGACAAGACAGGAGCTGAAAAAGACTTGCCTTTGCAGTGTTGAAGATCAGAGGTATCTCATGGTTCACAGTAAAAATACATTGCAGACAAACACATCAGGGCTTTATAGGTGCAGTAGGTGAGATTTTCTTGTGTGCTTAAATACAACACTGGCACACTGTTCCATCTTCCTATCTTTAAAGATTAGATGATGTTTATGCAGTAGAAGGGTGTGGAGCTGCAGTTTTACTTCCCTTTAGAGGCAAGGTGCTTGTATCTCTTTAGGATTCAGAAGCCTACATTTAGAAATATGAAGTAACTATTAGCTGACTATTGGAAGGCAAAGTGTGTAATTCTGTGAGTTTTTTATTACTTCAATACTTTCTATTCTTTTGAGCCTATGTAATTTTATCACAGACAGGAAACAGGAATTGACTTGTGCTGTATACTGTATAAAATGCAGGTTAAACATAACATTAAAAAGAAAAACATATTTACATGGTCAGTAAACATGCAGAAATCCTCTGGTTTGAGATTTGGCTTTGTGCATTATATTGGGACTTACGTTGGGAGCCTGTAAGTCTTGCCATTGTTAATGCCTTTGGGGACCACTTCTGGTATTTAATGAGTTTATTTGGCCAGTGGCCTTATGCTCCCCACACCTTCCTCATCCAAAGTACAGAAGAGGCCTCTTTGGAAGAAAATTAAATCTGTGTACATGATGAAGTAAGGAAGTGACACAGTGAAGAGCTGGCATCAGTTTTGTCCTTCTTGCACTACTTCTGACTCCTGATGGCTCATCTTCCTTCCTGACCTCTAAGACTAAATTACTAAAAAGAAGCAGAAACTTTCTCCAGTCTTTCCTAAGAGATTTGAACAGCAAGGTAGTGTTTTTGGGCGACCCCCTGTTCTGTAGATTAACTCTTAATATTGGGATGGGGGAACAGGAGGGTGTGTCATTAATAAAGTCTAGAAATTGACTTAAGACACTTCTAAGGAATGGACACTTTTAAGACCTGCCTGGATCTTTCCTGTGTGGCCTACCCTGGGTGATCCTGCTCTTGCAGGGGGTTGGACTTGATGATCTCCAGAGGTCCCTTTCAACCCCTACCAGTCTATGATTCTATGAAGTGAGGCTAATTTGGCCATATGACTTTACAGAGTCTGGGAGGGTAGGGGTGTGTACAAAGGACAGAAGTTTGTCACATCAGATCATCTGAGAGCTTTGTGCCTGGTATTGTAGGCTCAGCACTGCCTTGTGGTTTAGAAAACAGCACTGAGGTGCATCTCACTGCAGTGAAGTGTCTTTCCTTACTTGGACCTATCGTGGCGTATGAGCATCTAAGAGAAGCAGGCAGCAAGGCAAGGGTATGCTGACTGCAGTGGTTGTTGGGCTGGAAAAAGCAATAGTTACGAAAAGCTTTTCTCTTGAAAATGCTTTGATCAATAGCACTGATTGATTTGCTGCTTGTTTCTTCCCTCAGGTTCCCTAAAAGACCACCCCCAGCAGCAGCCCGGGGTGCTTTCCCGGGTGACCGGCGGCCTCTTCAGCGTCACGAAGGGAGCTGTTGGTGCCACGATCGGGGGTGTCGCTTGGATTGGAGGGAAGAGCTTGGAAATTACTAAGACAGCAGTCACATCAGTGCCTTCAGTGGGAGTGGGGCTAGTCAAAGGAAGTGTTTCTGCTGTAGCTGGAGGTGTCACAGCTGTAGGATCTGCCGTTGCGAGTAAAGTGCCTTTAACAGGAAAGAAAAAGGATAAGTCTGACTAATGAGACATACTCAGTCCTCCAGAATACTACATCAGTGGCATTAAAATCTGCTGCCATTTGGACCATGAGAAGCCATGTGTCTTAGACACTTTTGTCTTCTAAAGAGTTGTGCAAGTAACTCGATTTCTTCCGAACAAGCCAGAAGAAGCTTGACTACCACAGCCTATGAAGATTTAGAGCCTAGATTGAAGCTTTGTATCTGGTGAAACGTTACACTTGATAAGTATAGAAGTGAGTGTATCTGAAGGGATGATGCATATCTGAATATTCATTGACTGGAACTCTTCTTGCAGTTTTGGACTACAACGTGAACACAGCATCTTGGTGGCCTCTGCTGTACTGCCAGCCCAGTGAGATGCCATTTTCCACGCTGGGTGCTCTCCGTGCCCTCCCGCTGCGGACTGGGGCTGGAGGCAGCAGCCAGTCCTCGCAAACGGGACTGTGCGGGGATTGCAGTGGGAGATGGAAGGGAGCAAGTCTGACAGTGTGGCAGAAGGTATCATAAGAATAAATAACTTAATGCCTTATTAGAGAAAATATCTTTTTACTAGGTGAAGCTGTGTAAAGAACTGTCCTGACGTTTCAGTGCAGGTCACAAAATGAACCTTAGACTCTCTTCACAAATCCTTGTCAGTTTTGACTGAAAACAAGGTTGCTCCATCTCAGGTGTATTTAATGATCTGCATCTATCTCCTGCAAGTGAAAACTTGCTTCTAACAAACATCTTACAGATACTAGGGAAAAAAAATGGCTTAATGGAAACTGGGTCAATGATTTTGTTCATCTAATACAACTCTCTGACTTCCTTTGTGTAGTTGGAAACCACTGAAGAACTAGCAAAGCTGTTGTCTCAAGCTCATGATGTGCCCTGCTCCATTTAAGCAAATTCAAGGAATTTTTCACTACATCTTTATCTCACACCTTGCATTTGGGCTTTGTGGGTTTTTTTGAGTAAAATGCAATACTTCTATTTAAAACAAACCAAAAAAAAAAGGGTAGATAAAGCCTTAAAATATTTAAAAATCCTCTAATTAAATTGTATGCTGACAGATTCCAAATGTTGATGCACCTGAAATGGGAACATCTCTAGGCCCTCTGCGCTATGTGATGCAAAATGCACTTGTAAGGGGACACAACTTGAATTTGCCTTAAAATAGAAGCTGTTGGTGATCTTTTTTTGTTGGGTTTTGTTTAGTTTGGTTTTTTTTTTTGTGTACTGACTTTGCAAATAAGTAACCTCTTTAGCAGTCCCTAGGAGGATGTGAATGTTGTGTACACAGTATTTTCCAAAAACTTGTGTTCCTAGAGAAAACTAAGCATGTCAGCTTGCTTTTTCAGTGACTGTGGTTGTACCAGAAAGATAAATAGGAAGACTTTTTTTGAAATTAAAAAAAAAATCAGAACATATTTGTCTAAAACAGTCCTGTGTTTATGGGTGTTGAAAGTACACTATGGATAAATTATGGTACAGTAGTCACCTAGTCTGAGCCATTGGTACTTCAACTGTACTCTGGAACAACTTGTTACCATTAATTTTATATATTGGTAGTATGGAATTCATAAGCACAGGGATTGGGGACAGTGGGGAGAGTGAGAAGCCAACAAATGGCATTATCTGCTCTGTTTGTTAGATGTACCAGCTGCTTAGCTCCACTCTGCTGCAAAGTTGTGAGGTAAGTTGATGCAATTAATGGAAGACTTCAAATAGTTTGGGTGGGGTTTTTTTAATAATGAAAAGCTAATGGCATAGAATGTAGTGATATAGTGTAGGTTAAGGATACCAGTTAGCTCTAGAAATGAGCTAGCTTGGCTGTCAGAGGCAGTTGAGCTGCAGGAAATAATTTAGTGTATGGTCTGCTCCCCTGCAGTTCCAGTGTGGACATCTCCACAGAGAGCTGCCACTAAACTCTTCCAGTCACCTGTTTGGGACACAGTGGTATTTGTGGCACTCAACCAAACACCAAATGTTGAACTGGTCATACCCCTTTTTTTATGACATCCTTTAACTTTTATACTATGAAATGTGCTGCAAAACACGTGTGGTCTGAGATAAGCAACGTTACATCTGTAAAGAGCTGACAACACTTTGCTTCACTGTTTTGTTTTTAACATATCCTGTAGTTACTACTTCTGAATCTTGTAACTGAAACATTTAACATGGCATATGGTTTTAGTTTTCAAGAAGAGCTTTGTCCTATGTCCTGCATATTTTCCATTCACTTATGAAACTTGCTTCATCTTATAAACTTGTTCTGATTCTGTCCTGACACTTGCAAAATATTAAATTGTTGCTATTTCAGACATTTGAAAGCTTTCTTAATTAATGTGTGGAGAAAGGCCCACTTAGGTATAAATCTTCCTCCTGTACCATGCCCCAGGTATGCATCTAAATAGCACCAACCAGCTCTTAGAAAAACAAACATCCTCAGGTAGCTGTGTCTTGATGCAACAGGAAATCCCTTGTATTCACTTTTTCTTCCTGGGAACTGAGGCTTGGGGACACCCACTCTCATGAACTGAATGGAGTAAGAAGCTAAAATTTTCAGGGGGGGTGGGGTTGTTCTTGTGTCTTGGCATTGTTTTTCTTGGTGGTTGCATTTTACTCTCCTTTCCCAGCCCCCATTTTAAAAGGGGAAATGTTTATAAAGATACTTGATTACCTGACTGCTCACTGGGGTAACAAAAGTCTGGTCTACAGGCTTCTGTGTGACACATCTAAACAGTAAAAGCTGGTTGACTGTTCACTGAACAGCAAGAGCCAAGGAAACCTCTTCAGAAATACAACATTTTGGTCAGTGGAAGAATTGTAGAATTCCAGCTTGGGAGCGACCTCCAGGATCATCTTGTCCAACCTTTCTTGGGAAAAGTGCAACCTAGACAAGATGACCTAGCAGCATATCCAGCTGAATCTTAAAAGTGGATTCTACCACTTCCCTGGGAAGATTATTCCAATGGCTGATGACTCTTGTGAAGTTTTTTCCTTTTTTGTCTAATTAGAATTTCCCAAGGAGTAACTTGTACCCATTGCTTTTCCTCTTTTCCATATGTTCCTTTATAAAAAGGGAATCCAAAAATGGAGCTGCTTTGAGATTTTTATTGTAAATGAACCCTGGGAAGAGAAACAGGTCACCAGGCATGGAATTATGAATGGAAGATTGAATTAATTTCCATTTGTGGGAAAATGAGTCTTTCTGCTTATGCTTTTGTTTTGAAAGAAGGAGAAATGGAGACATGATAGAAAATAAGTTTGTGATATCTCAGCCTGTGACTCAGAAATCTCACTTCCCTGTTTTGTCCATTGCCACTAGAAATACTGTAGATTATGGGAATCAGCTGTTTTGGGAAACGTTAAATGAGACGCTTGAGAAAATGCAGAAACGAATTTTCAGGAAAAACACTGTTCTATGTCCTGGTTTCATTCTGATCCCGAGTCAGCGTGACACGAGAGCTGAGATGCCCCCTTGTGTCTGCGGAAGGATAGTTTTGAATACAGCTAATGCTGTGCTCTGCTCGATAGCCGTGCACTGAAGGACAGTGACAAAGGTAAGTGAATTTCTAATACGGATGTCTTCCCAGTTTCCTCCTAAAGGACACGGCTTAGCAGCACAGCCTGGCTTTCACCCTGCTGGTGATACGTGCCCTTGACCTTGCCACTGTCACACGTGCTCCAAGAGCAGCATCCAACCCCACAAGCTGCTGGCACCTCAGCGCTTGCTTGTGTGGTGCTAAGTTTAAGACCTTCAGCTGTTTGATCTCGGCACTGCTCTAACCAGATGTTTCTAGCCCTTTCTGAGCTCACAGCAGAGAATGTGGCAGGCTATATAAAATCATCATCTTGCAGCCCACTCTCTGAACAAGTAATTCAATACCAGCTTTCCTCAGCAATTTAAACCTTCTCGTGAAGAAACAGAGTCTCGGACTTGCTGCCAAAGTGTCTGTTTAAAATGACCTTGAAAAATGGCCTGGAATGAGGGAGGTGTAACTGTTTTTTCCCCTGCTGGCAAGGGGAAGAGTTGGTTAAGTAAGTCTTTGAGAAATAAAATCACGGGTGATCCTAATTCTGAGATAACTGTCAGTGATGCTTCTATTTTGTATTATCATTCACAGCCCATAAATTAAAATAATAAAATCCTCTGAGAATTTAAAACACTGTCAGACAGTTACTATTTTGAAAGCCAGCACTTGTCAACAATTACCATACAGTGTTATCTGAGAAGTAGTGTCACCCCTATATTTAGAAACTCTAGCAGCTGTTTGCAAATCTAGTAGTCATTTTTAACCACCAGTGGTTTACAGACTAGAGTTGTGTTACACCCAGTACAAAAGCATGGCTTTTTCCTTTCTCCTACCATCCGTTAAGACCCATTTGAGTGTACCTTACATTTATTGCTATTGTCTAGTTCTTTCTGATTTTCTAGCAAGGCTCAGGAAGGTAAAAGGTATTTCCTTTTGGTCCAAACCTTTTGCAAAAGGAGTAAATTTTGAAGTCTCAGAAATACAAAGGAGGTTGTCTTGTAGTTTCTATGTGTTATAGTTTGTGCACAAACTTATTAGGGTCTATCTGTAGCAAGCAATAATTAAAAACAACAATTCTGTCCTGCCCCTGTTCTCAGACTGCACCCCGGCTACTCCAGCTAGGCTTTTCTAGCCAAGAAGTAAAGCCTGGCACAGGTGAGGATTGGGAGCTACTGCTACTTGCTGCTGCAATATGGAACTTCAAAAGGCAGTGAACCAGTGGGTTGATGAACACTGCTGAAAAAAATAACCCTTCTTTTTCTCAGATAAAGATTGTGATAATCACTACCACCACCTGGACTGCAATGACAGAGCTGAAAATCCAAAGCAGTTTTTGGTAAGGAAATGTAACAGAACCAACAAAAAAACCAACCGTGAGGTAGTACCTGGGGAAAAAAAAGGCAACCTTTATCGTATTTTAAAGCATTAGGTAGCTACAGTTTTCTAATGTGTCTTAGACCCACTCCAGGAGAGATTAAAATCTGGTTACTATTTTTTCAGCTCTTCTCAAAGAAACCAACATCTCTTTTTGGTTTTTTCCCTCTGTAATTTTCTTTCGTAGAATTCAAAGTACGTGATTCAAATTAATCTTCAATGTGTATAGGAGCAACAGGATTAAAAATCGGTCTCTCCTTCTTTGCCTGTATTTTGCCATAATTAACTTCAAAATCTTTCTTCGTACCATTCAAGTTTTCTAGAGTTCCACTTTTTATGTCATATCCCAAAGCAGCGAGTTTTTTCAGGCGGTACTGAACGATCTGCATCGTCAGCTCCAGCACCATCGGCGTCTCTCTGATCTGCGCGACTGAAATCCCTTCCTTCAGCAGCCCTTCCAGCCTTTCCTCCAGAACTGCTACGGAGTAGTAGAGAAGGGCTGGGCATTTCAGCACGAGCTGCTTTAACTCCTGATCACTGCACTCGAAGACACGTTTTGAAAAAAGCATGCTCTTCTGCATAGTCCCCGGAGTCAGCTGAAAAATGAAACCTTTGAGCTGGGACAGCAGCTGTAGAACTTCGCTGTCAGTGAAACCATTCTTCTGGAGGAATTCCAGGCTCTCCTGGATTGTGGTGGAGGTATTTAATAAAATAAATGGGTTTTGGCTCAATAGCTTCAGTATCCAGATCTTCATGTTTGCATCAGAGCCCCCTAAACTTAAGTAATTTCTTTGTAATGCCTCAATCACGTTTTTGTTTTTCTCAACAGGATTATAGAAAATACTGGGTGCACTTGTCAAGAACCTCATGATTATATTGTTCTTAAGTCCCAACTCCTGAAAAAACAGTATATTTGCCTTCTGGTTGTCATGATATTCAATAGTAAAAAAAGACTCTGGAAATTGCTCTATTAATTTAATCAACTGTTTCTCATTCTGGCATACTAACTGCCACAGAGCTCTTTGAGAGTTTATCTCTTCAGGGGTGTGGAGAATTGCCTCTGGGCAGCGTTCTAAGATGCTGGCTACAGTGGTCTCATCTGCTCCCATTTCCTGTAAGATACCAGCAATTTCCTTAACATAGGACACATCCTGGAGAAGGACCCATTCCTTTAGTCTTCGGATTTTCTTAATGTCAACAGATAACCTGTAGAGATTCTCAATGGTTTCCTTATTTTCCCCTCTTGACTTTGAATCAGTTGTGTAAGTGGAATGTCTTAGGAAGCTTCTGTTTGCAACTTCAGTCCATACTGGTGAAAAATTCAATCCCAGGTTACAGTGCTGAGATCCTGCCAACACAAGAGTCAGTGTAGCTTTAGCACTGTGGGTGACTCTTCTCAACATTGTGGAATTCAGACTTACAAAGAGAGAAATACTGTAAGAAAACACATTTAAGGCACAAGTTAACACTCAGGCTTTAGACTGAGATGATGTAAGTAATTGCTAACCGTGTGGTGGTTTTTTATTAGCCCAGAATTCACCTTTCAAGCAAAAGCAGGGTGAAAAAAAAAAAGTTTGAAAGGTTAATGTTCTGATGGATGCCTCGGTGGAACAGTGATGGCAGATGCATGAGGGTGCAGTAGACCTGCCATGGGGTCAGTGCTGTGTCCATGCAAATGCTTGTCATCATACAACAGTCAAACTGTCACCTGTTTCCTGCAGCCAACATTGTTATTAAATTAAAGCTTACTCACAGTATACTAGAAAAATGTTTCACGACATTTAATTTGACAGTAATTGTCTAAATTAATTAAAACAAAAAAAAAAAGCTTAAATCTTTCTTAACTCTTCTCAATGTATTTGCTTAACTTCTCAAGCACTGTTTGGATCATGACTTGTTCCTTTGTGTCAGACACCTCCCTGTTGCTCCTTCAGCAGCAATTTGTAGCCTACCTGCCTTCTGAAATAATTTTTGTTATAGTTAAGGAAAAAAATAATTGAAAGCTTTCTGAATGTGTGTTTTTCACTGAGTCTTCTCAGTTGGGTTCTGAACAAGCACACTGGTATTTTCTGGGAGAAAGCAAGCACAACTGCAACTTCTTCAGGCCTTCACTTGCTTCTTCCAGTACCTACTTTGCTTCAGGATTCTACAAAAGGAAGGAGAACTCTATTTGCTAAACTGGGGTACTCTGGAGGGTTTGAAAAGTGCTAAGCAAAAACATAACATGCTAAATAAGATTAATTGATTTTAATGTCGGTGTTCTATAGAAACTGAGAAATGATTAAGAGTTAGGATTCAGTATATTTCAGAGTCCGTAACATATTCATAACATGTTCAGGGTATGTAACCCTATTGCAACAGCCTGCAACATAAACTTCCTAGAAACAAACGCTATAGAGGATCCTGGGATAATACAGGTTGGAAGTGACCTGAAGAGCTCAAAGCAGGGTGTGCTATCAGGCAATGATAGGCTGCTTTGGCCAGTCGGGTCTCAAAACTCTGCGGATGTAGCTCACGCAGCCTCTCTGAGTTGCCTGTTCTACTGCTAGACCATTCTCATAGGGAAAGAGATTTTCCTTATGTAAAGGAAACGAAAAACCTTACAAAAAACACTGGAGGAAGCGCAGCGCTGTGCAACCCGAAGGTCACCAAGCGGTGCTCTTTGAGCACAGCTGACAGGGAAGGTTCTCAATCACGGCTCGCTCGCTTCAGCGCGGCCACCTGCACGTTCCCTTCCCGCACAAGGCTCCCCGCGGGGGCGGGGGCAGGAGGCGGCTGTCTTTCCGCAGGCAGGCGACGCGGCAGCTGCGGGGGGAGCCGCAGAGCTCTCCCGGTTCAGCTCCGGGCCTCGCTACCGCGGCCGCTTTCCGCCGTTGTTGCCGACGTCAGCAGCGTCAGCCGCGGCCTACAGCGGGGGCTCTCGAGCCCGAGGGCTTCGTTCCTAACCATGCAGCGTTTAAAACCCTGTGCGGCTTCTCCTCGCCCCGCTGCTCTCCGGGCCGTCATCGTTCCGACACGGCCGCGTTTGTCGTCAAAGCGCGGAAGGCCAAACGCGACGTCAGCCGGCCCGCTAATGACGGCGCCCAGCCCGAGGTCCGCGCCAAAGCTTCCCCTTCCCCGGCCGGTGCTCGCTGCAGCGGCACCCGCCGTTCCACACCCCGCGGCCGCTGTGAGGCCGGCGGGGACCGACGCGGCTCCCGCGTCCTGCCGCATCTGACCTGGTTCCCCGGCACAGAGCTCTCGCCGCCGCGCTGGGCGCTACCACCACCGCCGTCCGGGCGGGGAGGAGGGAAGGATTGTACCATGTGGTGGCCGCAGGCGGTGAAGGGCGTAGAAGCCTAAGAGCCTGGGAGTCGTTTAGTCTTGGAAAGACCTTTAAGAGCAGCGAGTCCGACCGTGCAGTTGCAAAGGGTGAGTTTGCAGCAAGCGGGGACTTTGCCTGCAGATGTGAATGAGGGTGCTGTGGTTCGTGGCTTGGTGTGGTCAGTGGCTTGCGCCGTCTCTTCGTGATGCAAATTCACCCTTTAGGCACCGGTTAGACTGTCGTTATCATGAGAAATAGGTGGTTGAATTTAAACAGCTTTAAAGACAATTAGTGTAGTAATTAAACAATCAAGCAATCAACGTAATTTAATAAGAAATCATTTCGAAGTATTAAAATCAACCATATCAATGGACCGAGGCCAAGGCTATGAGGGGCAACAAGGCCGAGTGCAGGGTCCTGTGCCTGGGTCACAAGAACCCCAGGCAATGCTCCAGGACTGGGGGAGAGTGGCTGGAAAGCTGCCCAGCAGAAAATGGCCTGGGGATGCTTGTCAACAACTGGCTGAATGGGAGCCAGCAGTGTGCCCAGGTGGCCAAGAAGGCCAATGGCATCCTGGCTTCTAACAGAACCGTGTGGCCAGCAGGACATGGGAAGGGATCGTCCCACTGCACCCGGCTCTGGTGAGGCCACACCTCAAATACTGTGTTCAGTTTGGGGCTCCTCATTACAAGAAGGTTATAGAAGTGCCGGAGTGAGCCCAAGGAAGGGCAAATGAAATAGTGAAAGGTCTAGAGGACAGGTTTGAGAGGCTGAGAAAACTGGAGTTGTTTAGCCTGGAGAAGAGGCTGAGGGGAGACCTACAACTACCTGAAAGGAGGCTGGAGTGAGGTGGTGGTTGGTCTCTTCCTACAAGCAACAAGTAAGTTTTAGGTTGAATAAGAGGAAAAAAAATATTCTCAGAAAGACTTGTTAAGCACTGGAACAGGCACCACCATCCCTGAAGGTATTTAAATGATGTGTAGATGTGGTGCTTAGGGACATGGTTTAGTAGTGGACTTGGCAGTGTCGGTTGAACATTTGGACTTGACAATCTTAAAGGTCTTTTCCAACCTAAATTATTCTATGGTTATGACAGAGAAATGAATGTTTTAAAATTAGGTTACTTGAATGCTTATGTTTTCATGGGAGGTGAAAGCTACTGTTATGTTGCTTCAGTAATGAAAATGATCCTTTGCTTGTGTTTACCCAGAAGGGAAGTTCAAATAATGGTGCTAGTGAGGCGTTGTGCCTGGTGCAGCACAACAGTTACAGTGCACCCCACTCATTAATCAAAACCCTACTGCTCCTGCTCTCAGGCATATTAACCTCTGCAAAGGCACTTCGAGCCTTTCTGATAGTCTCTCCAAGATGAAATTTGGATGAGAGGCAACACTGATGTCACGATAAGAGGCTTGTCTTACATCAGTATATTTTCTTCCATCTGATCACTGCACTTAATGCAGAGTAAAAAAATAAAATGCACAACTGTAGCCATTAGATTTATACTGTTTTGCTGGTGGTGTTTCAGAAATTTAACAAGCTGTGATGGTGAGAATATTTTTCCTCTTTTTTTTTCAGCTGTATTTATTTGTATTTTAAACAGTGTAACAAATCAGCAGAGACACATAAATTATTTCTAGACTAGAAAAAAAATAGGATCAGGATTTTTAAACTAGCTCTGGGTCTGCATGATCACATCCTGCAGAGAGTGATAACCAGTATTGTTCTCTCTGGGAACACTTCTTTTGTCAGCCACATTTTCAATAGCCTGTATTAGATCTGTGAAAAAGATCTCATGGAGAACTGCTAGAGAAAGAAGCAGTGCTTTGTGAACACAGTTCAGGCTTGGTCTCCTGTATAATTAGTATCAAGACAGTTAATGTCTGTGAATATAAATGGCATACAATGACATTAAAACATGTATTTTAAAATGCTTCTAATTTGTAATACACATTGTATTGTGTACTTGCTTCTTTACATTTTTGTCATTTCATGCCTTTATGTTATCTTTTTTTTCCTTCTAACTCCTCCCCACTCTCTTGACTTTTGTAATCACAGCCTGGGCTAAATTATGTAATGAGCAATAATGTTCTTTAAAAATGTTATCCACAAGAGAACACAGTAATAGTTTTACTTCTGCGAGTTCCTTGATTAACTGTGTTTCTATTTTCTTTTTCTACTAGCTTGGAGTCTTCCCTTGAGATTTGACATTTTAATTAATATATTCTTCACTTTCATTCCACTTCTATATCAAGAACAAGATGTGTAGCATGGGAAGTATGGCTAGAGCTGAATGGTGTTTTGACATAATGATATGTTAATGGTATTCTGTGGTTGTTATTCAGTCTGTGGCGACAAACAGCCTGATAGTTTTCATGGGTTTTGTTTGGTTATGAAACCATAAGGTTGAATGAGGGAGGGTTGCTGCCACCTCAGTGTTCTGAAAAGGGTGGATCAGTTGATGCTGGACTTTATTCAGTGCCATTTTCAAGTGTCACAGCCTTGTAAGGAGCTGGCAGGGAACATATGGAGCATGAAAAAGCAGTTTGAAAGTTTGAAATAAAAACTTGTGATGTGACTTTTTGCAAATAACAGATCTATCTAATTTGTTGTGCTACAATATTACAGAATTAAAAGGAGTTTGATGGAAAGCGCTCACTAACCAATAATTCTTTTTCTATTTTATTTATTTAAAGACTATTCATCAAGTATTTGGAATCTCTTAAAAATATTTTGGAAAGATATCAAGGAAGGAGGAATGTACTTTGTAGTAACTGAGAAAACAATGCTCAACTTTACAGCAGCCCAACTACTGCAGGCTTCAGTTGCAGCCAGGGTCTATGACAGGATCCTGTAGGTTCTTCTTGGACTGGAATTATGAACTGGAATATGATGTTCCACATATGACAAAGTAGTAATTGAAAAACAGAATAACTATTGTTAAAGTCAACACGTTTTAGAAATTTAGTATAAAGCCAAATAGAAAGGGGTTTTTATGATGGCTGGTACCTTTGCATGCTTTGATCATTAATGACTTTATTGTCATGCAAAGTGTGGAGTGTGATGCAAGTATCGCTTTTGTTTACTTTCTGTATATCTTAACATGCAAAAAAAAAAAAAAAAAAAGGTAGAAAGAGCAACTACAATGCCTATTAAAGTAAAGTACTGCCCTGCTCTGGAATCCTGGAAGATAAGTCAGTACTGCTGATGTGACGACTCCACCTTGGAGAGCCATTATTTCTGACGAGATCCTTCTTGCTGTTGCTCCCAACATCTAAGAACACTCTGGAAGCTGTTGTAGATTTAAGTTGCAATCCACAGGTGGAAGTTTATTTTCAGAACTACATCTAGAGCTGCCCTGGTAGGACTTGAAATTGCTCGATAGTGTCCTGTCAGCCTGACACCCCCGTCAGCAGCTGGCCGTGCCAAAGAAGGCACCGGGTAACCTGCTGCGCTGGCAGCACGCACAGGGTGCTTTGAGCTCGGTAATGAAAAGAGAAGACGTTAGATAGGCACCATTTGCTAATAATGACGCTGCTAAGAGTCCTAGAGAGACCATTTTAACTCATGTTGCCGCTCAGGGCTCGCAGGAAAGCGCGTTCGGTCTCAGCAGCGCTGCACGGCCGAGCCGCTTCCTCCTGCTCCGTGCTTCTCGCCCAGCTCCTTGGGCAGGACGCTGCTCAAATGAAGGCGGGAGGGAAGGGGGCCGTGCGAGGACTCACACCGGGGGAAGGCGGCTGCCGTGCCTGACACCCCTCAGCGCGGGGCTCCCTGTGCCCGGGTTTACATAACCGGCCCGCCCTCGCCCCGCCGCATGGGGTGCGCTGGGTGCGATGTGATCGGCCGGCCCGACCCCAGCCCGGCCCGGCCCACCACGGCCCGCAGGCGACAGCGACCCCACGGTACCGCGCAGTCCCCCCGCGGGCCCTCGCGGGCAGGTGGGGAGGGGGAGCGGGAGTGAGGAGACCCGGGCGGCTGCGCACGCGCGGCCGCGGGGGCGCGCGCACGGTGCTATACATAACAGGTCAGCGGGCGCGCGCCGGTAGCCGCACGCTCCCCCCCCCCCCCCCCCCCCCCCCCCCCCCCCCCCCCCCCCCCCCCGCCCCCGCCCCCCCCCGGC